>BMAO01028166.1:0-37316 GCA_019973975.1 Trichonephila clavata
CTATTAAAACTGAGGATGTTATCTACAATACTTGTAGTGGTGTTGAAATTCGTCAGAAATATCAAATGCATAAAATTTATGTGAGTTGCTTCTTAAGGGATTATCACTTTAACTTTGAAGTAAGGGCTTAGGAAAAAATATGTGATGTTCCTGTACAAAAAAGATAAAAGAAAAACAGATATTTCTTGCTGGCCAAGAGATGCCTGCTTCTCGAATTAAACATCTTTAGTGCATTTCTTGATAGGTGTTAATGATAGCATAATTTTTACTTGTTAAATTATAAATTTGTAATGTGGATTAGTTGCTGATTGGATGGGGTAATCTAATGAAGGACAGCCATATGGCAGTTTTAATTTTACACATAAATGAAAGAAGTATTAGTGATCTTTAGAATCTGGACACCAATAGAATATTGAATTATTTCACATGAACGTAGGCTCTATATCTCTTTAAAAGAGATCGCTGAAGGAGTTGTGAGTATAACTAGCTAAATTTCTTTCTTTCTGCTTCATCAATTCCTTTTGCGCAGTTCAGTTAATTTTTCGATTGGTTTAAAAGAAGTTATAAAGCAAACACTTCGAACATTTAATTCATTAAAATGTTACAAAAATGTTTTCTTCTCTTTTTTAATTTATTGCTTAATTTCAGTCACACATTTAAGATTAAATTTTTTTTAAATGAAGTCATTTTGTTAAAAAAAATGGGCAATAATTTTAAAGCTAGAAAAATATCAAATGTTGTATCATTTTGGAACTTTAACTAAATGGGCCATCTTTTGAAATAACTTGTCTAGTCCTATAGGTAATAAATTTCTTTTAATGGAGAGTCAAAATTAAGTGACATTTTCTGAAATCGAGTCAAACTACGTTATTTTTAACTAAACCAGAAAAAATTTTGGTTTTATTTGTGACTGCGATTAATAGCACGGACATGTAAGATCCCGTTAGAGAAAAAATCCCAATAAAATTGTAGTATTTGTGGAGATGTGCTGCAAATAAAAAAAATCGTTATTGTTGTTATGGATAGAAAAGAACAATGTTTTACTATTTTGGAATCTTAACCGAATGGTCTATCTTTTGTAGAACTTGTCTGGGTTTGTATGCAATATTTTTTTCTTTTTATGGAAAATCAAATTTTGGTGACATCCATTTCTTAAACCTCGACTCAAACTACGTTGATTTTTATCTAAATCAGAAAATTTTGCTTGTGATTGTAGAAGAATTACTGTAAAACTGTGGCCACAGTACCTAATGATATGATAGAGGATATCAATTTTACAAATGTTCAAAAATGTGCTCGTCCTCACTTAAGCAAGTGATAAGGAATTTTTTCATTTTTCTCAGAACTGATATAACTCCCCTTTTCATCCCATGCCTACTTAAGTTGAGTTTTGGGACATCCTGTATTAAGAATAAGATAAGATTCTGCAGATAAGAATCTTTATACAACATAAGCGCAAAGTTTAATAAATTCAGTGTTGAACAAATAAGTCTTGTGACCCCCACAATAACAAGTGAACAATTTTCGCGAGAGGGTGCTAGTAAGTATAGATTTCAGTGTATGTGTAAACATTGTGTAAGGAAGAGCGTATGGAGAATGCTCGAATAAAATTCTTGTTCTAAAAGGTTCTAGCCATTTAATTTGTGGTGTGAATAATTTTTAGAGTTAACTATGTGCTATAAAATAGTAAGTGAACACACCTAACAAATTAAACTGGTACTTTTTAGCACCATCGGGTCACTTAAGTTGTAAATATTTCTCAACTGTGAAAATAAAATGAAAATTACAAACACATTTTTTTCACTCAAGCATAAAAATACTTTGCACACTTCACATTTTGCATGTGGTTAACTCTGTAGAGACGTTTTTTACACAGTTTTCATTATGTCATCTATTTTTTACTGCAGTCAGAAGAGATATTTTCAAAGAGTTACATGGTTTCTTTCAATGTTAAACCGCACATTATAAGCATACCTAAAGTGAAGTAAGCAGTATTCAAAGGAATGAAAATAGAAATGCACATTTTATAAATAACAAGACATTTATTCAAGCGCAAAAAATGCTTACTGACTTTTTTACATACATTACTCATGAATGGAAAAATGTGTAGAATGAGTGAAAACTAACATCGCACTGCTCAGCTACACGAAGGCTTTTGGCGACGGATCTTCCAACGGGATCTCCCGTTGGCGACGACCAAACCAACGGGAGGACGTTTAAGCTTTCAACAAATTTTAAGTGCATCGCTCCCCTACACGGCGGATCTTCAGTGGTGCTGAGCTCGAACTCATGACAAGCCAGCCACGAATCCGCTACCTGGACCACTAGACTACCGTAGCCACAAAATATGTGTGAATAAAAATCAGTAAAGTTAAAGATTATAAATTTATACTTCTTAAAAATTGCCTAAGCAAAACGATTATTCTTCGATTCTCAACCCTTAAAATAGTGTTTTTCAAACTTTCAACATTTGCGACCCAATTTTCATCGTACAATAACATCCTAGCAATAACAATGTATTGAATTCAGTAATACTTTGACGCTAAAGCTACAATACGACTTTAATTATAAACCGTACAAATTAAAAAGATAAGTATTGAATTTGGAATGTAATATAATATATGACAAGCCCCCATGTAGAGTCACTGGTAATTATTATAAACTTGTTCTTAACTTAGTATTGTTAAAATACTTATCAAATACATTGTACAGTACTGACGCATTTATAAGTGTATTATATCAGTGTTCATTTTATTTTATTTTTTATTATGTCAGAATGTACTTTGTTTGCTTCCTTTCAGTCAGTTTTTCGACTTATAGATATACTCGCGACCCCCCCCCACACACACCTAGGGTTAACCCCTTAAGAGGAGAATCTCACAGTTTGGGAAACGCTGCTTCAGGATGTCTCGAATGCTCTTAATGCATTCATCTCGATGTATCCCTCAACGTTACGGACGTGCTCCACGCATCCAGCTGGATTTCGTATTGTTTCAAACGTTACGCACGCGTTTTAAAGTAGCTGTTTCTTTTACTAATAGAAGAAAATGATGACTCAATGATGGAGATCCGAAATCAATATTTCACAGATTTGGTACTTCATTTTAAGTTGTGAAATGGCGTCATTTTCAGGCTTTCGAAATCTAATAACAAGTGAGATGTCAAGTGACTACAATAATCTTTTTTTATTTTTTGTAAATATATATGTATACATTCTTAAAAAACGTTCTATTTTTTTAGAACTAATTATTTTGATTTTTATATCATTACTAGAGCAGGTAAACCCGTTCTTCGCATGGGTGAATTGAAAAATAAAACAATAAGGATTTAAGGAAAATAATATTTTTATTTGTTAAATTTAAGTGAGAAGCCCAGCGACTGAGTGGTAGTGTATCGCCCTTCCACGCCACAGGTCCGAGGTTCAAATCCCGGGCTAGCAAGGTCGACTTAGCCTTTCATCCCTTCAGTGGGTAGATAAATGAGCACCAAGCTTGCTTGGGAACTGAACTTTGAAGGTTTCGCGTCAGACTGACCACCTAACCGAAACATCTGCAAGGTACATTAGATTTTGGCCCTCATGGGCTGTTGCGCTATTGAGTTCAGTTCAATCCAAATTTAAGTGAATTGCAAATTTTTAAAAAAAAGGCTTTTTCAAAACATATCTCCGTTTAATAAAAAAATCAGATTTGCCAAATTTGAACTCTCCTGGATGTCAATTTTCACAAAATCCTCTCTTAGAGGATCTCTACTCCATGAAGGAAACATGCCAGAGCTAAATTTCAAGTCTAAATTTAATAGTATGAAAAAACTGAATTCTCTTTTATCTATTACACTCCTTTTACCTCTCGCAACTCCTTCAGGGTTCAATTTTCGTAAAAGCCTCTTTTGTAGCGGTTCTTGAAAGGAATATATCAGCCAAATTTCGAATCTGCAGGTCTTATAGTTAAAAAACGTGAATATTTATCACTAACGGTACTTAACCCTTTGAAAACACTTTTGGGTTGCTTTTGGCAAAACCCTTTATTAGCGGATCTCTTCTCCATGAAAGGAAGATTCCTACAAAATTTCTAGTCTGAAGATCTAATAGTTTAAAAATGGAAATAATTATCTATAATGCTCCTTAATCCCACGCAACACCACTTAGGGGTTGATTTTCACTAAAACTATGTTGTAGCGGGTACCTACTCCACAAAGGAAATCTGCTTGTTAAATTTCAAGACTGTATGTCTAATTATCCATAACACCCCTTTATCCCCCGCAACGTCTCTTGAGCACCTATCGGAAGATAGTTTTACTAACTCAGAAACCTCCGCAGGCATGTCTCCTACCATTCCCCAAAATTTCATCACAATCGGATGAACAGTTTAGGAAGGCATAAGAGACATATAGACAAACACATTGATTAGCGCGTTTTTCACGTAGTGGAACAAAAGCGCTATTAGGACGCAAATTTCGTCTTCGTTCCATATTTTGTCGTACCTTTTTCTCAGCCAATAAGCAACAAATTGACCTCGGGTTTTCGGCATTTGTGCCCTAGATGAGCCGAATCATATTTAAATTTTCCCATAGTTTTCCCTAATTTCGCTAGTTTATAACAAAATTTTCTCAAATTTTACCTAGTAAATTATTTGTGTCATTATTTCTTTTCAGCTCAATAGTAGTACATTTAGAGGAGTGGTACAGTACACACTACTTTCTGTTAGTAAAAAGTTCATTAGTTGCATTATTGTAAAATACAACATGTGAAAAACGCGCTAAAATTACTTGGCCGTATCAATGATTGATATCTTGTTTTTATTTATATAGATTTATGATTTTTTTTACTACTTGATTAGGGTTCAATAACAACTTTACTAAACTCACGTTTCTGGAGGGGGGGGGGACTCGTTCCCTCTAATTCGCGCTTTGGAAGGAAGCGAAAAAAAGAAAGTAAAAAAAGCAACGCTGGTGGAAGATCTGAACCGCGAAAACTCAACGGCGTAAGGCTTAAATTGAAAAAGTATGTATAATTGTGCTTCTTAAACCTGGTAGTATTTAAAAGTAAGTTAAACTAAATATAATGTAATTTGGGTGAAGAGACTCCTCAGTTGGGAGAAGATGCCAGTTTGTTAATAGTACTTTTATATATATAGATAGCAATACTGGGCCACTTGTGTGAAGAATCTGGTCCGACATTAAGTGTGGCTTGTGAATTTATCTGAATTAATCGTCTTTAATCAGTGTTATTTTTGGATCTTGTGAGCATTTAAAGGGGTGAGTACAACTTTTATAATATTCTGTTCCTCATCTTCAAACTTCATATAAACGTACTTGTTAATTTAAATAAGATATTAGCGATATAAGTGAGTTACGCGCATTATGTTACATGTACGATGCATGTAGAGGCGGCCATAACACTGTAGCAAATAAGGAAATAAGTGTGTGGGGCATTTTCCCTCTATACTTGGGGTAACACGCCACATAATTCAGAAATAAATAAAATGGGCTTAAATTTTTTCTAAAAAAAATTGTAACATTGTATACTATTGTATAAAATATAAATGCAATTAATAATTACTATTATTATTAATAATACTTAAATGCAATTAATGATAAGTGATCTATCACCACAGAATACGGAAGCACATCCCTATTCCTCTGGTCAGAAAACGCAAACCAATAGGGCGTAAAAAAACTAACATCAGATGTCTTAACTGAATCAAAGAGGCGAGCAATTATGTGGGAAAAGGTCCGAAGAAATCTAAAAAAGGTGGATAAGGTCAAAACAACAAGAAACTGTCGAAGAAACAGAACAAAGAGACGTGTCAGTTTCTCATCCTCAAGCGAAGAACTTCCTCTAAATACTAATGGTGACCGTTTTGATGAGAATAATAATGACGATTTTTGTGCTGTGTATAAAGGGTACTTTTATGCTAAAAAAGGTCCCAAGTGTTGGTGGATTCAGTGCATCGAATGCAACAAATGGTTGCACGAAGATTGTAATGATAATCATTTGCACTAAGTGAAATATTGTGTTGGCTATCATTCGAACCTGCACTGTTATTATTTTTAGCAAGCTAATTATGAATTAATTTTTTGTTGCTTTTCTATAGTTATTGTTACTTTATATTTAATTTTGTAAAGTTTGCTTTATTTTTTTTTATTTATTGTGGTGTTGTTGCATCTTATTTCATGACTGGTGGCATCTTCCCCCATATATGGGGGAACAAGCCACAATTAAATGAATTTCTTAAACTTAAAAATTTCTTATTTATTTTCATACTAAGAAGAGAACTAACTTGTATACATAACCAATTAAATATTGAAAAATAAAGTGTAATTTTTTATGGTCTTGTCATTTCAATTTTCAATGTATTAATCGAAAAATTCTTAAATGTGGCAACTTCCCCCGATTTACCTTATTAGTAAATGCTGCTTCGATCCAAGAGTATTTCAAAGCACCTAAAATAATTTGAAAATAAAGTAGAAAGACTTACATTTTTAATTTAAAAACAAAAATATTTGTCAGGGTTTATAAAAAAAGAAAATACACATTGGACTTATCAATGAATACACACTGAAATGTTTTACCACTAAAGACATATTACACAAGAGACCAGTTGAAATAAAGCCCACATAGCGGGAAATTTTTTATTTTTCATTGATTTTCTGCTTCGCAGAACTTTTGATGTCATCCACTATTAGAAGGAACTATGTAAGCACGAGAAGTAGCGCACACAAGAATTTTTTAAGGAAGGGGGGGGGGGGTCCAGGGTCGAAAGTCCACTATTCTCGCATCATGCTCCAATACACCTCCCAACATATTTTTTTGATTTTGTCAATTTTCGGGAACAAAAAACAGTAAAAAATTACTTATTTAGCATTTATTAATAAAATTAGCTATTAATAACAATTACTCAATTAAATTTTACGTACTACATACATAGGATTATAATCAATTGAGGGGGAAAAAATCAAGGCTTTGGGGGAGTCCAGACCCGAGCCCTTGTGTGTGCCACTGGGTTCGAGTGGTACTTTAGAGTACCGTTGGAGTACAAGGGGTTAAGCAAAATAAAGATGGAATATATGTTTTCTAATTACCTTTCTTAGAAAATCATCCTGCATTCCCTTCGAACAAGTCTATCTGAAAAAAGATTGAAAAATTCAGTGAACATAATGAAAACTCTTAGTATTCTTTAGGTTTATGAAAATGTGCTTGACGACTGGAAGAAAGGTGTATTTGAAGAGATAAATATTGAAATTATAAACAATGCGAACTAGCTCTATCTTCCTCGTTGAACTGCCACAGAACACATTTCTACCACAAAGATCAGATCAGTTTCACAGGGTACTGTGAAACTCGCACCTTTCGAGTAACTTCGAAGGGAAAAAGCTTTTCAAGAACTGCTTGATATTTGAGAACCTCTTTCTATGATATTTACAAATGAGTTTTACTATTTAAACCAATTAAAACAAGATAGGGAGGATGTTGATAGAGAAATCTTAGAAGATAGTGATTATGCATGTTGTTTGTGTTCCAAAAAGGGAATAACGTGATGAAGGTAAAAAGAAACTTGTGTGGCGTGTTTGGAGAGGAAGCAGTAATAGCTCGAACATGCCAATGATAGCTTGTGAAATTTCTCTTGGGTGATTTTCCTTTGAAAGATAAACCCTGATCAGGAAGGCCATTAGATGTCGACGACGAAGTGCTAAGCAATATGATCAGGACAAAATACCACGTTAGCTTCCACAGAAGACTGTTTTAAGCATGGAATTCATCAGATTACTACTTTGGATGCAACTAAAAGGCTTGGTTTCGGGTTCAAACTCTCTGTTTGAGTGTCACACGAATTAAACGAAAAATATTTAATGGACAGAATTTCGATACGTTCTCCAAGTCTTGCTCTTCACAAGGGAACCGTTTTTAGACCACTTGGTGACTGGGGATGATAAGAAGATAGTTTACAAACACGAGGTTAGAAAAAAGGCATATGTTTACAAAGAAAAGACTTCACCATTCACATCCAAAAGGTTCTGTTGTCGGGGTGACTGCAAGGGTGTAGTGCACTATGACTTGCTGAAAGAAAATGAAATGGTCTTTACTGTTCTTAACTTGATGTTTTAAATAAAGAAATTGCACATAAACGTCCTTATTTGGCTATGATTCTTCACCACGACAACGCTAGACTACACGTGGTAAGAAACACTGCATAAAAAATTGCAGAGTTGGTTTGGGAAACTTTATCTCCGCCAGCATATAACTACTGATATTGCACCATCTGTTCAAGTCGCTGCAAAAGTTTCTTGATGGAAACGAATATAAATATATTATGAGGGTGTCCAAATGATAGTGGAAGAATACTCTCCAAAACAGAGGACTTCTTTTCCAGAGTTTAGATAAGCTGTCAGAAATTGTAACTAGCAAAGGGTATTTATATTTAAGTTTAAATAAAAACCGAAAAAAATTATTTCTTTAGAAAAAAATGACCGAACTTTCCCTTATACCCAATACGTACCTTTGTTAGGCATACATAAGATTTATAGTCCTCTTATCATTAGTAGGAAAGTATGATTTTCGGCTCCAATTCGTCTACCTGATTTCATCTGTATCAGATTGATAGTTATTATTAAGAGAATAGCTAATTCACCCCCATTTGCTATTTGTAACCACATCAAAAGAATGCTTAGAGTAAATAAAAGTTGTTGATTTTACAATATGTCTTTTCCTTCCATTAACCATCCCACTGATGAGAACTTAGATTTTCTACACAGACTTTGACCGTTCTAAAAAAATCAAAGGAAGTCCATCGTTAGCCCAATGCCTACCGAAAGATCGGAAACATCTAGAGCTTTTACATTCCATTTTTAACAGATTTCGTATGTGGAAGTATGGAGTGGTTGCCATGCGTTATTTAGAATTAAGACCAGATTGGTTTTCAGAGAAGGGACTCGGAGGATTTCAAGTTACCAATAATCTTACCTTCAGCTCATCTTCTTGTAGGAGCATAGTCATGCACAAGTACAAAAAACTTTTGCACTTTGGAATTCAGACTTTTTGTATCTTAAATAAAAATATTGCATTTTAAAAAGCAAAAGTACAGTTGAAAAGTATTAGGTGAATGTGCTCAATGCAGAAGATTTAGCGCCAAGTATGCTGAAATAAATTATGCTCCTCTTCTAGGAGATCGCATCTATGAGGCTGCTATTTTGAAGTAACAGGAATAGATTTAGGTGGGTCACACTAAAAAAATATTCCTGTTTGCTGTTCCTAGGCTATCCCTCTGCAAAAGAGACATTTGCACACACACAGAGTCAAACTTCTTTAAGTTCTTCGTAGACACTTCCCATCACAATATTTGGGTCATTTAAAACGAAATATCAAAAGAATCCAGAGAAGTTATGGCATTTCTACGGGAGAAATAGTTCTTGAGAACAAAAATTCAAAAAGACTATACTGACCTTTAGAAAATATTCATGGATTAGAAGAACGTTTTCCTAATTTAAAAAAAAAAGATAACGTTTTTTAAAAATATATGTTTTAAACTTTTAGCCATTTTGCTTGGCAATGTATCAAAAAAATGTAATATATACATTTTTTCAAACACTATGCAACAAGCATCAGGTGCTCGACACGATGGGTCTTTAGTCACACCAGAATTCAAAATTCATGAATCACTAGCCAGAGTTTTTGACCATGACCTCTTATTTACTACGGCCACCTTTAGTTGGGGAAGCAAGCATGACTGTGTATGCACTAGTGATTCAAGAAGAGTAAAGTTCATGCCATTGGTTACAGTGCTATTTTATTACTTCATTAGTATTTTTTATTTTTTTTCTAATTTTTTTTTATTTCTATAAATTGTAATAGTTAGAATTTGGTGATGCTTGAAGACAAAACAATCCATAAGTCTGAAGAGACCAGGGATGAAAATTTAGAATCCCACACAAATTTTTATAACTGATAAGAAAGAGAAGCAAAACAGGTTCAATGTTACAATGAGTTGTTTATCTATGGACTGGTGATCCAGATTATCCTCAACCACAGATTCTCATTTGAGGTTAAAAAAAAAATTCAATTACAGCAATGACTCCAAGAGAAAAAAAAAAATTGAATGATAAATTATAATATGAAAGATAAAATGTGTTGATTATTTTAAAACACTTAATATCTCAAAATAAACAAAGTACTATTCAAAATAATTTTACAGTAGATGAAAAGGCCCAGGAAGCATGTTATTTGGTAGCAAAATTTAATGCATAGAGAAGAAAATCTCATACAATTAGTGAGAATCAGATAACACCCACATGTGAAATTATAGTAGGTATAATGTTAGAAGATGCAGTAAGAAATATTGTGTGTGTGTGGAAGATATTCCACTACTGAATGATCCAATAAGATGATGAACCAATATGTCACATGATTTGGAAGAGGTTTTGTGTTATAAAATGAAAAATGGCAATTTTTCAATTAAAGTGGATGAGTCAACAGATTAAACCAACAAATGCAATAATCTAGTATTTGTAAAATTTATTAATGATGGAAAAATCCATAAAAACTTCCTTTGTTGTACAGAATTACTAGATACACATGCAGAAGAATAGATTTATTTAAAAATAATCTGCATATCTGGAAAAAAAAAGATCTTTCTTGGGAGTTTTATTGGAATTCGTACAGATGGTGCTGCTCCCAATGCTAGCTCCATAAAAAGCTCTGCAACTCTTGTAAAAGAAAAAAAAAATCAATGTTGCTTATGTGCATTATTTTATTCATAGAGTATTCATATCAACATCTCTTAGTAATGAACTATAAAAGGTATTTGATGGTATTAAAAAAATGATAAATGTCATTAAATAAAAGAAACTTAATTCTAAATTTTTTTAAAAACTCTATGAAAACATAGATAAAGAGCATAAATCTGATGTTATACTGAGTGAGTGAATGTTGGGTTTTATGGCACAAGAGCCAATTTTGGCTAAGCTGCGCCAAAACATTGTTTCAAATATTTAATGTATAAGATTGCTTAATAGTTTTATAAAAACAGTTTTAATAATGAAATGTAAAATCTCAAATCGTGTATAAAAAGTTAGTTTTTTTTAAATAAAAGTAAATAGATTTTTGTGGGGATTTCCCCCACCATGTATGATTGATAAAATTCATTTCCAGTTTCTGATCCATGTTGAAAAAGCACTAGTTCACTTCTTCCTCTTCAACGTCACATACTAACATGTCCTCTTCATCTAACGTGTCCTGTACAGGTGTACTTTTCCTCAGTTTATATGGTGCCATCTTTATTTCTATTTTTGGTTTAGTTGGTATTGTGTTAGATATAGCTTAAGGAGAGGGCTTTTTTGACGAGGTTTTAAAGATTGTTTTAAATTTTGGGTTGCAATGGATGCAATTTTAGAAGGTATACTGGATGTGGAAAGATGAAAAACAGAGGTACTTGTTTCAGTATATTTAGCTGGAAAATGCTTTCTTGATTTCTTAATGATTGCTTGACCATTTAAGTATGAATGTATTAAATGTAGGAATAGGCGGGCTGAGATTCCGACATTGTAGGTGCTATTGTAGAAGGTGATAGGTGTGCTTGAGTGAAAGAAGACGATACAGATATATTTTGTTTTGTGAGGAATGAAGTAAATTTAAAGGTGGATACACTATTTTTGTAATATTTTCATCTGTTTGTGGGGAATTGTTTACATTTAAGAATTTGGCAGCCTAAGTGTAAGTTTGAGATAATTGCGGGGCAATTAATTTTCAGGCTTCAACATGACATATTTTTGTTAGTTTAAATTGTTTGGGTTTTTTTCTCTATTTTCCATTTTGGAAATAGTTTAGAATTGGCGGAATGAGGCTGTGAACAATTAACATATTTCTGCTCCAGACTGCAATCCGAGGAGACATGACCAAATGACCAACAGATGCACATCCAGAGCATGTTAATTGTCCACGTCAGGCAATTTGTGAGAGTCCAAACCTTTGACACTTAAAACAGCACAAAGGATTCGGAATATAAGGGCGGAGTTTACAGTTTAAATAACCAGCTTTTATAGTTTTGGGTAGTGTGGTGCTATTGAAAATTAAAATTAAATGTTTAGTCAGTATAACTGTTGTATCTTTTTTTATTATGATTCTTCTGACCTAAATCAGAGAATTCTTCACCCTGATCTGAAAACCCATTGAGAATTTTTGATTCAGGGGTGGTTAATAGGTTAGGTTCAGATATGATACCTCAGCCAGTATTGAGTGATTTATGAAGACTTATTGTTATGGGTGAATCTAAAAAAGTTTTAACAAGGAGAAAGGACTTTGTAGGGCAGACATATTAGATCCCCAGAACATAAAGGTTTCACACATTTCTGTTCACCACCAATTCCAATGAGAGCTTTCTGGATGGCAAATGGCGATTTCTGAGACATGTCATAGTTAAGCAAAGATATTAGTAAAAATCTTACATGTGCAGCAGTTTCATCAATATTAATTTTGGGTAATATGAGGCCTTTACCAGGGTACAGCTGATTTGGATCCATATATGCGAAACAGACTTCATCCTGGCATGCCTCCACTCACCAAAGAGTCCAACAAGAAAGACCGTGTGCTGGTCAACTGGAAAAAACCAGGCACAGTGCTTACCTGGAGTACATCCAGAATACAGTACTACCGCATCAGGGCAAGGATCCAATAGGTAAACGTGACGCCTCTTATCTGTGGCACTAACCCTACAGCAATGTCTCTCCCAAGACACCGAAGAGACTCATCACTAGCCGATTGACAGGAGTGGGCTCACTCCTGTCTACAGCTAAGCATGAGCCAAAGGGTATCAAGGTATCCCTAGGACACTATTTTCCTCTCTATGGTACAGCGCACACAGCAAACATGCGAGTTAGCAAACCAACAGTATTAGTAAAACACAATACTAACATCAAAAATTAAATTTATAGCAAAAATGAAACCAAATTAATGCATTACAAAATGAAAATTATATTGGGTTAATAACAATAAATAATATAATACAATCAAAATAAAGAAATTTATTATTCTTATCAGGTATATTTAAAAATATATGTCTGTGGTCTTGATGGGAAAAGAAAGAAAGGATGAATTGGGTGACAAGAAAGAGGGTCAAAGATACAGAAGGATCACTAGGGTACCCCAGGGTCGTGACACCCATGTTTAGCGAAGACAGTAAATACCTTGGGAAAAGGAAAGATCACTAGGGCACCTTGGGATTGTGACACCCATACTCATCTAAAGAAGATGAGTCCCCTGAGGGTATTTTTTCCCTAAAATCTGGTTGTTAAGTAAAGGTAGAATACCTAACTTTAAAAGAAAGAGGTATTTGAGAATTTCAATCAGAAATGGTTCATTGAAAAAGATTTAATGATATGGTTTTATACACATTTTGAATTTCCATTGAAAATGAATATCCAATAATTCATAAGAAGCAATATTTTTCTGCAGTTTATAACATCATACATATGTGAACAAGCTTTTTCTTGTTTAACAAATATTAAGACTAAGGAAATAATAGTTTGTTTTTGGTGTGAAGATGAAATCCACGTATAAACATTGAAAAGCAGAACCTGAATTCAACATTTATATTCCAAAAAACAGGGGCAGAGTTCATGCTAATATCTTTTATAAATTGTTACATTCTAAAGAAATTTATTATTTATCTAGACTTAATTATATTTAGAATTGTGCTAATTGCATGTAACTGTATTTTTTGTTTCCTTTATTGATAGTTTATTAAAATAATATGAAAAAATTATGCTATATGAACACTGGAGCTCCCTAGAACTTGAACATTATCATAAGCATTTCATAAGAGTAACATGATAGAAAATGATGCACTAAAAATTATGTTTACAGTACAACAAACCATCTTTTTTCATTTTGTTTTCCTGAAAAAATTCAAGTTACTCAATTTTTGCATAATATTATCAGTTCTGCATTCTTTTTTAAGCAGAGTTTTGCGTAACCTTAGAAAATTTTCTTTAGACATAACAACTGTTTCTGGCTGAAAATTGAATTTTTCAAAATTCCCTTGCACATTATAAATATTCATCATGGATAACAATAAATCAATTTCATCCTTCATAAAGCATACTGCCTGTTGTTTTAGTTGTGTAATTTCACCAGCCATCAATCCATTAGGAAGTATTAATACATCAGTTGGTAGATATAGGTAAAAATGTTTTTCTAGGAACAACAGTTGATCTTCATTTCTGGAAATAAAAAAGAAAAAAATGACGTTTTATGGATAAGTGTAAAACATGTATCAAAAATAATATACAAGTAGTAAGCAATTAGAAAATAATTGAAAAATTAGCAATTTTATTTGTTAAAAAATAATACTCTTTGTTAAATCTGAGTAAATTTTTGTCAGAGATAAATGTTATTTAAATTTAATATAGATAATGCTGACCTCCTGAATTTGCACTTCACTTTGTATGTCAACATGAGGAGACTGAGCAATGGCATATTCTACAAACACTATCCTTGTCATATCGTTGATTACACTTATAAGATGTAAGGCCCCTTGCTATTTAAATATTTTAAAATGTTACTTTATTTAAATTATTGTGGCACCAACTATTTTTAATAAGTACTTGTGCAGTTAAAACTATCACATTTTTACATAAAGTTTGATAATATGATTCTTGTATTCGATATTGTCAAAAACAAGTCAAAGAGTTTGATTCGAAAACAGGAATTAAATTTTAATTTATAATAGCACAATTATATAGCAATAGCATTATTTTCTTGGTTTCTTGCACCAGTGCCAGTTTATTGACTGGGTCCTTGGGGCGGGCGCCCAGAGGCCCTGATAAGCTGGACTTAACCAGATTTTTTGGTTATAAACTTTGATCCTCCAGCACCAAGGGGGTCTATAGATCTTCTGCACCTGGGGTCTGAAATGAGCTTAAATCGACACTGTCTTGCACTACCTCCAACAGCCAGCGCAACCAACTCCTACCAGGTCAAAAAATTAAGTAATAAAAAAAGTTCTTTAAAGAAAAGAAGGTTAATTTTGTAAATGTTGATTACTTATCAATCATTTTACTATGACTTTGAAGCATATACGAGTAACATTTTTTTAAACAAAATATAATTATTCTGATTCAAAGTGAAAATGAATTTTAAAGAAAGAAAATAAACATGACTTACTTAACAAAGGCCTCTGCTTCTACAGTTAAACGATTCAGGGTTTTGAATACAATATGAACTCCAAATAGAAATGAATAAACCTCTTTAAAGATTTTTAAATAAGCCTTTTCCAAATGAGGAGCCAGGGTGAAATCAGTAATGTGTGGAAAAAATGTTTCAATATTCTGCAGATTTGTCCTAAAACTTGTAAATGTAAAAACAACTCGTTGTTGCCATATTTTCAAGCAAGCCAGATCTTCTAAAGTAGAAATATCTGAAGCAAAAATAAATTCTTAGTGAATTTTTTGCATGAATTTTTAAAAAAAATAAACAAACATTGATGAGATTACATGTCAGATTATAAACTTTTGCAGAACTATACATATAACAAATAATTTAAATCAAACCTGATATTTAATTTCATTTGGTTTTATAAAGCAAAACACAATTTGGATCATATGTTAATTTAAAAATTATTTAATTTTAATTTAAGTCGCAAAGTGAAGCAACATGCGGGATACAGGAAATGTACCTCGTAATTTATATACATATACATAGTATTTGTCTAACATTTTTTTTTTTGATTGAATTCCATTGAAAACATAGTTATAAAAAATAATATTTTCAAACTAAACTATTATCACTTTTACTAAAGAAAATATAAAAAATTATCAGGTACTTATGTACTATCACAACCATATTGACAGCAGTGAATAAAACTGCACAAATTCTAAAAACAGAATACATTGATGGAAATATGGAACATGTTGTCGAAAAATACCATGAGAAAAATAATCAGTAATTTTAAATAAATAATAGAACTTTAATAATAGAATAGAATTCTGAGTAATGCTGCTCAGGCATCACCTGAACACATTTTACAGAGCTTAAATTTTAACTTGGTGTTCTTAAAACCCCTCCTATTCTTGGAATTTATGGAAGAAAATGGACTGATGGAGTTAGTCTAGTTTTAGATAGCCCAAAGAGGGATTAGAAACAACAACAACAACAAATATATAATCAATAAAAGAAAACATATTTAATTTTTATTAGTTATTCTTCATTTTATTAATACTTTTAATTTTATATTATATTATTATATCGAATAATAATATTATTATACATAATTATATTATTAAATTTACTATAAATGAATTCAGTAAATCCCAGATTCTCAATCTAGTATTCGAGCTTGCCATATCAATGGTTAGGCTTAAAATGGCAGCAAGCGGAGAAATATGAAAAGAAGCAAATGAATGCCAATTCAGCACCTATGACATTTGTGAAATTGGGGTTGCCTTTAGTAAGTTATCTTGAAAGTTGACATGGTTGTGATGGTAAATACTAATTATCATCATAAGAATAATACAAACAGATAATAAAAAGTATTAACTAAGTTGTTTTAAATTATATGAAATTATTATATACAGATTTGGATTTAGTTATATGATACAGATTAGTCAGATTGGTTATACTCAAGCCATTAACTGACTTACCTTTAAATTTTGGGTCGAAAACATCAGAAATGAATAAGTCTGTCAGGAATAGCATTTGTTGTTGAATTAATGTTTTTTCTTCAAGAACTAAAAAAAGTTCATTTTCGAACTCAATTCCTGATCCAACATACCAAGACAAGACAGCATGTATTTTTAAATAATCATAGTTAAATTTAAAAGTTTTAAAAGAAACTAATATTGAAAAGTGTTCCTTTGATTTTATTTCTTTGAAACATTCATCTTCAATGGAAAACGTGTGAGATTTATGAACAAATACTTTTTGAAAGCTTTGTGTATGACTTTCTGAAATCCATATATTCATTACAGGATTGTAAATTGTTCTGAAATAACAATAGACAGATAAGAAAGTTATAAAACACAATTCCAGCTATTTTATATATATTTTAAAAGTACAATAGATGCAAATATGTTTATTATTTTAATCGATACTAAATTACTTATTACAACACAAAAAAAAAATAATTGAGCTATAAAGTAAGTAAAAAATAAACTAAAATATATTTATCTCAAGGAACTAAGCTGAATTCATAGTATAGAAATTCTGTTCCAAATAAATTAACAAAATGAAGATAAAAAATCATTTCAAAAATTTTACCAATCGAAATATATAAATTATTTTAAAAAGTTTAAGATGAAATAAATGATTTTGATATCAATTACTTCATTACTCTTAGAAATTATTTACATAAACTGAAATTATTAGCGTTTTTCATTTTACTTAAACAAATTAAGAACAATATAAGTTTTCCACACATTTTAAGAATGCTTGTTTTTCTAAACAATAACTTTCACTAATGCTCACTCTTAATAATATATTATTCCCTTAATATTATTAATAGCAGGGGTTCTTAATATTATTCCCTGTCTCAGCACATCTGACAAACAGGAAATTCCTAGCAGGCTCAGTTAAAAAAAAAAGTATAATGATTCTTAATATTTCTTGATTTTTTGCAATCATAAGCCTCATAAACAATATTCTACACTAAAAAGGTAATAAAAAATTCAAAATAGTTACATTTGATAAGATTTTTGGTATTGCATATTATGCACTATAGATATTCATACAGTATGTAGCAGACAGTCGCAGGCGCACAAAAATAGCTTTGTAGGCATGGGGGTTAAGAAACCCTACTCTAAAGGGGGAGGGGGCTGAGAATCTATATATTCTTTTGGAACATTAAAAAAAGAAAACTGATCGGATTAGGTACAAAATATTAATAAATATCATTAAAGTAAAAAAAATTCTTTAGAGATAACATAATAATGTACTCCATTTATCAGCAAATATTTAAGGGAATTTTGAAGAATAATAAAATACAGAATGGCAACATACATATCTTTCATTATCCTTACAGTTAACATTATTAATATGAATATTTATTGCTGTATATAAAATTAAATTTTGAATACCAATTTATTATCATTTTATGCATTTAAATGCAAATATGTCGAAAAATAGCATCAGAGTTCCAGTTCAATAACTTTATGAGAATTTATAATTTTCATTTCCTATCATAAAACTAAAGAAATATTAAATACTAAATTTATAACAATTCCAGCTAAATATTCCAGACATGAAAAAAATTACACATTTATTAATTTATAATAGATAAAATAAAATTTACAATACATGTATATTTTTTGGTAGAGAATGAATAACAGTAATATACTTTGCAATTATATACAAACAAGGCTTAAACTTATGTATGCATTTTACAAAATAAAAGCACTAAGTATTAATATTGAGAGGTAAAAAAAATCTGTCTCACATATACTATTTGTAAATTTAAGAGCCCCATAATATACACAAAGCAATATTTCCGATTAAAATAAAATAGGCTTTCTCATTCATTATTGTGTTTCATTGAATAATTATTTAATTTAACTTTATTGCAACTTTTAAAAATAACTTCAGTGGGATCTTTTTATATTAATTCCTTTACATGCAAATCAGAGATGAGGAACTTTTTCAAATTGGACAACTGCATTGTACAGATTATAACTAAAGACTATATTAATTCAACTTAACATGACTATATTTAAAAATACTTCAGATATTCATAAAATGCCTTTAATTTTTTTAAAATTAACTAATTTCTAAATTCTTAAAGTTTGATCAATGTTAGGGAGCATGGGGACAAGTTTAGATGGTTTGAATTGATGTTTTAGAACACCATAGAACATACTTTATAGCAATTGACAAACAATCAATATCATAGGTACAGGTAAATAACTTAGCATTTTCAACAATGATCAGGTGACAAAGATAAAACTTGAGCTGGTACCATGCTTTCTACATTTTCTCAGTTCCAATCAATTTGAAGTAGTCTTCTTCTATTGTTCTGCATAGGAATCCAGACTCAAACAAGCAGCCTTTTTTAATTGTTGGTCACAAAATTTCTAATCATGGGTACTGGACTACCTTAATTGCAGCATTAGTGCTAAAAAATGGCTAATAGATATTTTAATTGAATTAGATCAATGATACTGCAGGTCGCATGTGGCCAGCTGGCCTTTTTTGAGTGTCCCAGTCATGGTCCATTGCACTAAGAAAATCAATTATTTAAGAAAAATGTACTAAAAATTTAGCTGGAAATTCTATCAATCAAGCAATCAAATCTATCAATTTGCTTTTTTTTAAATAACAGAATGTAAACAAGAGGCTTAGTCTTGGATGAAAGGAAATCGAAACTATACTCCATAACTCAGTAAAAGATGTATAATGTAGTATTAAAGTAAAAGGCAAAAAAATTTGTTTTAATATTTTGATTAATTTTGCTTCATCCAATGTTGCTTTATCTTATAGTGTTTTACCCCTATTATCCTCATGTTACGGCCCGTGCGAAATACCTGCCATATGTATGTGTCCCGACGGGGAAAAATGTTTACCCCTGAATTAGATCCTTATCATCAACATTAAAAGTATGCTGGAAGACCTCAAATGGATATTTAAGATCATTATAATTATGTTTGGAAATCATATAACATTATTTAGTTGACAAATAAAAAAAGGTTAAAAATTATATTAACATATATATGCTAAGATTTCTTCGACAAAATCTAAACTCATTCAAAATGTTGGATTTCATGACTCATGAAGCTGCAAGTTTCACACTTTTGCAGTAAATATTACAGTAAAGATTCCAACCAATAAAAAGCAAAATTTAACTATAGAAGAATAAATTTAGTTTCCAATGAAAATATAAGAAGTCAAACATTCTGTATTAATTCAGAAAATTATCTAAGAAATAAAATCTGACCTTTCATCATCATTACTGAATGTCCAGCACAAGACCCAATGATCATCAAAGAATTTTTTCCAGTGTTTGAGAAGTTTTAAATTTACTCTGATTTCAGCATTGTCTTTTGGATGGCTTACTTCATCTGTGCATAAAATTAAATCTACCAAAGATTGTTGAAAAGACTGAAAAGAACATTGTTCTTTTTTTTAAATCTCATTATTATCTTAAAGATTGTTATATTTAAACATTTTATCAATATGCATTTTAAAAGCTATAAAATAATATTTACATGCTAGCATAAAATTGTATGCATTATCTTTTTATTATACTTTTCTTCACTTTTATGAACGAAAGTTAAGGAATTTCTCAAAGTAATAAGTTTGTGGTGGAAAGAATAAAAACACTTCCCATGTCAGTCATGTTGAATCCCCCCCCCTTTTTTTTCTTTTTAAACATTGTCAAACATTGAATTAAATCTTGCCATGACAATGAATACCATATTTCAGGTTATCCCTTTTAAAAGATAAGTCATTATGATAGATTTCTCACTTAATTATTGACAATACATTTATTTCTCTTGATTCATATTTAATATGATAATGGGACACATATCACAAAAAGTAACATAAAAATCCACTAAAAATAAGTCAATTAATGATACATACTTAATTACCCCATGCTATTGGCAGCCATGAATTTCAACAAATTTATGCAATTGTCTTTCAGATGGTATGAAAAATGTTGCCTTGTAAAAACTTTTGAAGATTAATCCTTCTTGATAAATTACTAGCATTGAGGTTAATATGTAAGCCCCAAATAAATATTAAAAATAAATCACATAGAATACAGATGCAAACTTTACTACACAATAAAAAACGGCTGCAATTATATTACAACTACTTTAGCAAAAACAGGCAAGATACACATACAAATCCTATATTTACATTAAGTTTTTTGCTTTAATATGTTAATATTAGAAGAGTTTGCTACTCTATTTTCTGAACTAGCTAACAAGAAGTATACTTATTTATTGTTTGGACATTAATAAATTTTACATTCATGTCTTTACTCACATTTAAAGAATAGAGCCTAAAGTAAAACTCTTTACAAATGAAGAAAGATAAATCTCAATATTAATATCTCATAAGAAATTATATTTTAATATATTACCCATTTCTGCTCAAACAAATTTCCCTGTGCCCCTTTTTCTTCTTTTTCCTCTTCCTTATATTTAAATACTAAATTGATCTTTCACATAGTAAATAAAAAATTAGCATTTTTATTAGATGTTTCCAAAATCAAGGGGGTAAAGTATATTAACCCAATATATATATTTTTAAAATCTAAAAAGTGCACTAAATTTGTGTCTTGTTATTTATTTAAAAAAAAGCCTCAAAAACAACAGTAAACAAATAATAAACAGCAAGGAAACTGTTTGCAGCTCACCCCCTTTCTCAGTATTATAATGATTTATTTTATTAAAACATTGGAATTAGAAAGAACTTTTGTGTATTTCTTTTAGGGGCCTTTTATATAAACTAAGTTTGTGTGGGAAAGCTTCTATGTGTGCATTGATTTTAGAACATTATTTATTATAATGGAATACCAATTTTATTCAAAGTACACATGTGTTGAAAGCAAATTTTGATGAATAAACTCATTCATGATTGAAAGAGCAAACTGATTAATAAATGTATTTTATTTGGTAAACCTCATACTATTCACAATTATATTACCTGTTCAAGCATGAACATTGGGCGCCACCTGATGGTGGTTAAGTGTATAACTGGAGTTTTAGTGTGATTGGATGACTAGACACAAGCGAGAGCGTTTAGCTACGGCCTCCATGGGCGGAGATTGGACATACAACTTGAGCAAATTGAGAGTGAAAATAAACTTGATGTTTTGTTAACAATTTCGTCTGGTTTTTTGAGTGAGTAACACATAGAGACCACTCCCTAACACCGTGGTCCGTCGAGTCGGAGACGTGAACTGTTAAAGGTGCCGTGAGTAGTGGTCTTTTATGTGATTTATAATCATAAATTGAGGACTGAATTAATTTTAGAAAAAGGTTTAAGAACTGCTGAAAGGAAGATCTTCGTAATGCAGCCCTTGAGCTTGGCGAGACTGTAACTGGAAAAGTATAACTGTTGTTGAGTTAATTGAAATTATTAAAGAAAATAAATACCACAAGAAAGCAGAGTAAACTAGTTTAAGGGAAATGGAGCTTGAGCCTGCAGGTTTACAGGCTGGAGTTAAATCGAAAAACAAGAGAACAGGTGAGGGTTGTGACTCGCTAGATGCGGTGAACAGTGTTCGAACCCTAATGGTAAAGATGCCTAATAGACCCGAAGGTTGGGCATTCTTTTTCGCTTTATTAGAGAAAGCCTTTGCATCAAAAAATGTGCCAGAGAAATATAAGTCAGAAATTTTGTTAAATTTGTTGGGAGAAAGAGCGTCAAATGTGTTAGAATATGTTAAAGCTTAATAATTATGAAAAACTAAAATCAATAATACTAAGAGAATACGAGCCAAGCGCAAATCAATTCCTTGAACAGCTTAGGAAAGCTATGCGCCATCTCAAACGAATGTTTGCTCAGTATACTTCTTGCTTAATTACAAATTGGCAATATTACTTAAAATTAAGGAAGGTCTCTGATTTTGACAATTTAAACAATTTTATTGTGTCAGACAAAATTTTCAGTATGCTTGAAAAAGAGGTAGTTTTCTGTTCGAATAGGAAATGATTGGTTTCGCCCACTGGAGCTTGCCAAAGAGATAGACTTATATAACACTTCTCATGGAAAGAGCTTAAAACCTTTGCCGAATGTCCTTAGAATTAATCCAGTGAAGAATGCATCAAGATGAGGTTAAAGATTCTAAATGTGTTTGTTGTGCAGAATCGCATCCATTATATAAGTGTGCAGTGTATTTAAAACTTCCAGTAAATAAGAGAATTGATCTGATTAAAACTAATAACCTTTGTTTTAATTGTCTTGCTGCATCCCATAGAAGGAAGGACTGTAAATTGAGATTTGACTGTTCAGAGTGTCAAAAGAGATGTTGGGTAGTGGTCCCTATGTGTTTCTCTCTCTCTCAGTAATTAATTAGAAGGCGTTGGTGATAAACATCTTTATTTTTTTTCTTTCTCTGTTGCTCGGGGCGTATGTCGGAACACTGCGATGGGCACCGTAATTCTCGCTCTCGCTCGTGCGATCTCCCGCTCACACTCTCTCTGACACTCAATGATCGTTTTCTTAATACACTTAATCACCGCCAGGCGGCGTCCACTGCGCATGCTCAAACAAGAGACATCATAAAACGATACATTATGCAGAAAGATCAAGGGACCAGGAAGTTGGGAATTTTACCTTTGAACCTCTAAACGCATTGGCACCAGACTTCATGGCCAGCTTAGAAACCCAAAACTTATCAACCACAACAAGTGTAAACAGAAGGAAATGTGTTTTGTTGAGCACCACAATCTGATAAGTTCAGAGAGGAAATGGTTTATTCCCAATGAAAGCCATCCTAGATAGCAAAAGCTCTTGAAACTTCATAACTAAAGGTTTATGCGAGATAATTGGATTGAAAAAATACAAGACTAATATTTCAGTTTCGAGATTAAACAAATAAATAATTCCGATTGGTTTACAAATTTCAGTATCTATAAGCAATAAAGAAAGGAGTTATGTGAAAGCATTAGATTTTTTTTGGTATCAACAATAACTGAAGATCTTGTTCCAACAACAAAGATCGAGTTTAATCTGGATAATATTCCCAACCTAAAATTAGCAGACAAAAATTTCAATATTGGAGAGTGTGTGCAAATGCTACTAGGTGCAAAAGTCTTCTGTGAATTAATGGTACCCAGTCAGTTCAAGATGGAGGGTTCAAATGTTATTTTTCAAAACACGGTTTTCAGATTTACTTCTTTAGATGGGAAAGGCAAAGAACATTATTGGGTTATTCAGGCTGTGGGTAACCTAGAGCTTTCAATTAAGAAGTTTTGGGAAATCGAAAATGTAGAAACCAATTCTGTTAAAACCAGTGAATTAGATATATTTGTGAAAACCATTTTAAAAACACTCATTCAACAAATGACCAGGGAAGTCATTAAAAGAAGATCCTTCATGTCTTGGTGAATCCAAACAAACTGCGATTCAGAGATTAAACTCTTTGTGAAAACGACTAAGTAGAGATAAAGAATATTTGTCTCTGTATAAGAAATTTTTACAGGAATATGAGGATTTGGGTCACACGAAGGAAATCAAGGCAGATGGGTCTGGAGTTGCATTTTACATGCCATACCATGGTGTTTAGCCAGAACACCACAGAAAGAGTATTCTGAATAAAATTTATGTTTGCGTTTGATTTGTGACTTGTGCCCTCCACCTTGAAATTCATTCGGATTTGACTTCAGATGCAGTAATTGCAACCCTTAAGAGATTCATGTCTAGGTGAGGAAAATGTTCCAAAATTTTCATGGAAAATGCAACGAATTTTGTTGGTGTGAATTATCAACTAAAGACATTTTATAAGACCCTTAACTTTCCCAATCATAATCTGGTGGCATATTTCACTGAGGAAGGCATTGAATGGAATTTTATTCCATCAAGGGCTCCAAGTATGGGAGGTGGGCATAAAGTCAGTGAAATATCACCTCAAGCAAGCACTGGGAAGATCCCGGCTCACATACAAGGAGTTTGAAACAGTGATTACACAGGTGAAAGGAATCTTAAATTCCAGATCCCTTACACCAATATCCAATGATTTTGATAACTTTGAGGTATTGACACTTGCACATTTCTTGATTGGTAGATCCATGAATTCCATTCTTGAGCCCAAATATTGATTAATATAAATGGCAATAGTTAGCAGAAAACAACAAAGGTAATTTGGAAAAAATGGAGTACTGATTATCTGAATACTCTCCAACAGAGAACAAAGTGGATGATCCAGAAGGACAATATAATGCGTGGGACAATGGTAATTGTAAAGAAGGATTTTACATCAGTTTGCAATTGGCTTTTAGGGTGTGTCGTTGAGGTCTATCATGGTTCTAACAGTAAAATTGAGAACAATCAGAATTAAAACAAAGACAGGAGAATTTAAGAGGACCATAATTAAGATCTGGGTTTTACCTATAGATGTAAATAGTTAAGGTCAATTTTCTTTTAAGAGATTATGTGTTTATCTTTAAATTGTTTCTTTGTGATTTTAACTTGTTTTACTGAGCATTTATAGTTCTTTAAAAATTTTTAAAAAAATTGTGTAACCTAAAACTTGTTGTGCATTGTGAAACTTTATTGCTATTGTTGAATATTAATATTATACACCTCAAGCAAACTGAGAGTGAAATAAACTTGGTGTTTTGTCAACAATTTTGTCGGGCTTTCTGAGTGAGCAACACTTTCTAATATTGCCAATATTTAAGTTAACTTTTAATTGATATTTCTATTAACTGAACACATAATATAATGCTTCCCATAAATTTTTAAATTACCTTAGTAATTTAGAATTTTTAAAATAATTCAGTAATTTAGAGTAATTTTTAATGTAACTTTATGTAATATAGTTAACATAAGAAAACAAACAGAATTAACAGCAATTTAAAAGTTTACCTAATAATCATACATCAGATAAAAAAAATATACATTTTATCTAAATATATTTTACACATTTCTGAATCTTTAAATATTTTGAAAAGAAAATATTTACATATGTCCACACAGCAATATATTATACAACACTTAAAATTTTAGTTTTGATAAGACTATGCCTTTTTTCACATTTACTTTATTTTTGAGGTATTCCAGTATGATTATTATAAGAATGATAAAACAAATAAATTTAATTAAAATCTTGGAATAAATGTCAAAAAGTTGATTTTAATCTGGTTTTAAAATATTATCAATCATAAAAAAAAGCCCTTTAGGAAGTATGGAAGTATTTTAGCATGTAATTCTTAAAAGATTACATTGCAATGCATTTTAGATTTTAATAAATTGAGTATAACATAATAGAAAACATTATTCAGTCTACTTCAGTTTATAAAAAAAAGGGTACTTTTCTGTTTCCCTGGCACAAATCTTGCCAAACAAGCTTTATTTGGCAACAACAGACAATGTACACAAAAAAATGTTAGTTCTCATTGGTTTATCATCTATTTTTGATGTACTATGAAAAGGACGTTACACATAAGAAAAGACAGTGACTTGTTTTGAAAATGTGGTGGTAAAAAGTTACCAGCAGGAATATTCTATTTGGCATTGGTTGCATCATTTTTGGCGACTTTATTGCCTGCACTGGTGAAACGGATAAGTACCAAAAAAAGAAAAGGCGAGACTGGTAGTTTAATGTCTACTACTAGTCAAAATTTATTAAAAAATTATTTCTTACAATTAAATAAATCAGAAAACTCTAAATCATAATAATCATTAATGTAGATATCTTACTGATATGTGATGCTCTGTTTGTATGTTCATAGAGACACAAGTGTTTAGTTTTTGTAGAGAATCTAAAGTAGCTTCCATTTTCATCAAAATACTTGATTGGACTTTATTAATAGCTGTATTGCCACTCTAAAATAATAAAAAATCATTATTGAAACAAAGCATCATGCAAAGTTTATTCTAGCTTTGAGAAAGGAGATGCTGAAAAAAAGAGAGAGGTGCTTAAGTCAACATTTTGTAAAAGGTCATATTTTTTATGAAGTAGTGATAAAAATTATGTACAGGGTGTTCCTGAATTCCTGGTACAAACTTTAAGGGTAGATACAGGACATTTTAACAGGCTTTTATTGTACAGGAATGAATGGGCACAAGTTACACCATGAGGCGCAATCAGGGGAAATAAAAGGAAACATAAATGGAGTTATCAGTTGGTTGTGTTGCCGGTAGAGGGCAGTAGATGTCTAGCCACCCGCCGCTCAACATGATGAATCTCAGTACGGGAAAGCGCCATTTACAATTGTGCTTGACATCTACGATGAAAGACTTAACATATGCCAAGTTTCTGATCGACAAATGCCAAATCACAGAACTTTTCTCAGTGATGTACTCATTTACCTGAATGCCACATTTAGGGCATGGTAAACCAGTTCCTTGGTCACCTCAATCTCCCAATTTATCGAGCCTTAATTGCTTTTTATGGGGACATCTGAAGAATCTTGTTTATGTGACTCCACTTGCCTCAGACGAGGATCTTGTTGTTCAAATATCCGAAGCTGCTGCATGTGTGCGTAAAATACCTGGCATATTTTAACGCATACGCCAATCACTCCACCGTCGCTGTATCGCTACTGGTGGATGCAATTTTGAACAGTTATTGTAAACATTACACTTATCAACGATGCTTTGAATAAACACTTTGTCTTTCCTTTTGTCTCTAATTTTTTGTGTTTGTGCCTCGCCGTATCACTTGCGCCCATACATTCCTATACAATAAATTATGTTACAATGTCCTCTACCTATCCTTAAAGTTTGTACCATGAATTCAGGACCACCTTGTATGTATGAAATTTATCACTGAGATGATACTCATGTTGTTATGTATAATGAAGACATGGCATTAAAGGAAAACTTCTTAATCTTGATTGATTAATCGTTTATTTCATTTTAACATCAGGAGAGTTTATTAGAGCATGTGCTTTACTCAAAAAGAAAAATGCAACAGAGGAAATTATTCAATTTTCATATTTAAATACAGAAGGAAGAACTGAAAAGAATGTAATATAAAAAATATAATCACATGTTCAAGAGAAGGGAAATATCAGCTATTTATAGAAATTACATCGTTGTTTTAGGGAATATTTTAAACTGGTTACTAAGGCACATGTAAACAGTGGCTTAATGTAGATTCCCGCATCACAGGGGGTCCAGAATTTTTAGGGGTTTCAAAGCCTATGTTATATTATGGTTTTGCAACCTTTTGTAAGATCTGACGGGATTCAAAACCAGACTTTGCAGGAGGCTCTAATTTCACCACCATCTAATTTCACCTAATTTACATTGCCACTAAATGTAAGCCATTATAACATTTCATTACTTGGAATTGTCAATAAATCTATCAAAATTTTAAGGTCTAATCTTTTGAATGAGGAACCTCTAATAAATCTATCAAAATAAGGTTTTTGATCCTTTAGAAAAAGATGAAATGAGACTCTGTTTTGAAATAAGGTATTCAGATTTATGAATTAATTATGTGTTATGAATAAAGAAGATTTGAATTTTGAGTCAATATCAATCTAAGTTATTACCAGGGACGTCTTAAGGTATGGCCCAGGGCCTAAGTTACAATGGGAGCCTTGTCTCGTATTCCACTCAGCCTTAATAAGATCATAATTTGAAAAATTTCAATGGTCAAATATTATTTTTGGTTGTATTCTCCAAAAAATTGGGAATTTTGGATGATATGTCAACTGGCTGCATGTGATGACCGCTGTCCATGTATAGGCCTAGGCCTACCACCATACACCATAATTACTCATTCAGTCAAAAGGTGGTAGCCAGTCAAGGCAGTTTGGGCGATTGTAAGTCATGCACACTTATTTGTTTTGGGTTATTGTTTGTACAAGTAATTGAGAATGTATGCTATGTACTGTCTATTTTTAAGAGTCATAAGTAGGGCCTACATTTGTGTGGGGGCCCAGGACCTCAAGAAGTCTTAAGACGTCTCTGGTTATTACATATATATATATATTAAGAATGACAGTTTCAAAATACATCATTATATTAACTGTGTTTAAAATATATATAAAAGAAATAAAAAGCTTAGTTACCAAAATTTTAGCTTGAATAGCAGGAATAGCCCTACTCATGTTGGATTCATTTTCTAAATTTTTAGAAATACAGTCCTATTTAAAATATAAAATGTGATATATACTAACATTATATATAAAAAAAGGAAATAATAATATATTAAATAAACATACACAAAAAAAAATCTATACGTACAACAAAGACAAGACCTGAAAAATTAGATATGATACAGTCATCTTGCCAATCATCACACAATGAATTCTTTAACAGTATCAACTGCTTTGAACAATTCATCAAAATATCACCACAAAGTACAGACTTGATGTTTGGCCATGTTTTACTAATCTAAAACAAAATTCAAAAATTGGTAAATGTGTAAAAGTTCTTGTACAAACATGACATATTAGTAGAACTTTTTTGTTAATGAAAAACAGAAAGATACAAGAAAAATGAATACACTACATATATATATATAACTTTAATATTTACTTAAAATTGAAATCTTATCTTAATCCTAATTATGAATACCCTATTTCAAAACATGTCTCATCTATCTCACACATCTAATATTTGATAGATTTATTGGCAATTTCAAGTAATAGAATATCATAAGGGCTTACATATGCCTTACAAACCAGTTGAAACTATTCCCTAAAACAATGAAGTTATTTCTATGAATAACTTGCAATTCCCTCCAATTGAACACATGATTATATTTTTTATATTACATTTTTCCTACACATAGTTCTGTCTTAGATATTTAAATGGGGGAATTAAATAATTCCTTCTTGTATTTTTGCTCTCAGGTGAAGTGCATGCTCAAAATAAATCTCTGGATGCTAAAATTAAATAAACGATATGATTAATATTAAGAAGCATTGTTTTTTTTGCCCCAACTACAAAACACAAAATAATACCACACATCTCATTGATGCAGTACATATATATACCAAAAAAAAAATGGCATAGAATGCACACCTATACTTTTGAGCTGCATTTTTCAAATTTCATGTATACTTGCCGTATAACGCACCACCCACTTTTTTAAGAAAAAACCTGAAATATAGGTTTGCATACTAATGTACTCATATATTTTGAAGTCCTTTATTTGGGGTATTATTCCAAGCTCTAGAGAAAATAGTGTACCACTACCAATAAGTTCATAAGGAATGACATTTTTTAAAAATAAACCGTATTATGACATATGTTGAAATCTAACTTTTTTCTATGTTCAGCTTTTTTTATTCTAAAGCTTTCATTTTTATACTCACTCTATAACACACAACTGTAAATTTCAATGTTATTCTTCATGTTCAAAGTGTGCATTATACACCAGATTTTACGGTACATATTTTTAGAGCTTAAAATTACTAACAAAATGGCATGCTTTTATTCTAAAAGAAAAAAAAATCAAAATATATTTGGACATCTTTGATTAATTCTCAGATAAGCATAAAGATATACAGAACACTGACTAAATGTTTAAATAGCAGGCAGACTATGATGAATTAAAGCTACTAAGAAAGGATTCTGCATTTGCTCAAAAAAATGACAAAACAATCTAATCAAATAAAAATTTTGTTTAACAAAAGTTAAAATGTGTTAAAAATTTTTTAATGTAACACTCTGAGACAGCTAAAAATTTATTAAATTTTTCAAACAACAAAGCGTTTTAAACATAAATGTGTCTTTCACATGTCAAAATTTCATGTCTTTTATGGAACTGAAAAGTATTTAAAATTAAGTTTATTTTCAAAAACAAAATTCTATTAAACACAAAATAAATTAAAAACCATTCTTATTTTAGATGAAAAATATAGAGTGTAAAAATAAGAATACAAAACTATTAGATTTTTAAAGAAGTTATTCTAAGTAAATACTAAGCAGAAAATAGGAATGAAAAACAGGAAAAGACTATTTTTATTACTAGAAGACAGAAATTAAAACCAAGCTTAAAAGTAAAAGTTGGAACAGGGACATCTTAAAGCATGGGCTACCTAGGCCCGGGCCTTGTTTCGCGTTCTCAACTCTGTCTTAATAAGATCATGATTCGGATAATTTTAATGGTCAAATATTATTCCATATATATCCTCCAAAAAACAGGGAATTTCAAACTGTATGTCAACAAGCAAAAGTGGTCAAACTGTATTATCATGTGATGACCGTTATTCATGTCTAGGCCTCGGCCTAATACCTTAAAAATTATTCAACTAACTCCTTTAGTTGAAATATGGCCATCGGTCAAGCTGGTTTGTGCCTACGTTTTAGAGATTGTGAGTCATGCACATTTATTTGTTTCATTTGACAATGCAATCAGGGGCGTAGCTACTGCCGTATCAATGATACAGGGCCCCCACGCTTCAGGGGCCTAAAAATGCATTGGCAGAAAATCGTAAAATGTTAAGGGGTCTAAGAAAAGGGTGCCAACGAATTTTGATACAGGGCTCTCTTGGGCCTAGCTACAACAGTGAATGCAATCTATATACTGTCTACTTTGAAAGATCTCAGGTGGGGCCTCAAAATGTCTTAAGATGTCCCTGAGTTGGAATACTGTTTAGATTCTACTGTATTTTTAGCTGATTTCAATATCAAACTACAAGTTGAAAGCCATCATGAATTATCAGTTTAAGGAATAAACAAATCATGGTACTTACATGCTATCGCAATCTATTAGCGACATTATATGAAACAAAGCACTGGATTGCAAATTCAGCGCATACCACATAGGAAATTAGGGTTGCCAACTTGATGATTTATTAATAGAATTGGTCATTGTTGCAATAATACATAAGTACACAAATCATTAATAACATTGCACTAGGAAAAGTTTTACAATCAAAGATTAAAAAATTATATGTTAATTTAATAACTGATATTTTTTTTAAATCACTAGTTTAAAAACTCATAACAAAAGGAGATAATTATCCAAAGGCCAGCATATCATGTAAAATAACTCTCCAAGACATACTCACTAATATTACAATTAAATCATTTGCAAGTAATGCTAGAATAATCTTGGAAAAATAATCTTCATAAAGCTCCTGAAATTTCTAATAAGAAATAAAGTATCTTTTAATAATGATATTGACACTTCTACATAAACAAATCAGGTTAGCACAAAATACATGCTATACCTTTAGTACATAGATTTTTCAATACTTTTCCATTTTAGGGGGCCTTTTTGGCAATGGTCACAATTTTTTTTCCTTCTCAAATTAAATACCAAACACAAAATACGGTGTTTGGGTACTTACGTACTATCGCAACAATGGAAATGTTTAAGATAACTCACCAAGTTGGCAACCCTGATTTTGTATGTGTCATACAAGCAGAATTGGCAGCCATGTGCTTCGTTTCATATAACATCACCAATATGGTTATGAGAAAAAAGTACCTGTGTTTTTCTTAGAGTTGCCTTTCTGTACATGCACCACCAGCACTCAAACAAGTGAATTATGTCATAGGTTTACCGCAGTTAATAAATTATTACTGGCATTAGGTGATTCTTTTTGTTGCATTTCTACACAGAAAGGTATTCTGCATAGGTTCTATGTCGGATTTTGCAGAAAAGTATCAACTTTTTGAGTACTGGCACTTTGTTCCATATAAATTTTTCTAATTTTAGATTGTATGATTTCTTTCCAGAAGAAGTTGTGCAACTATTACTTTTAGTAGATTTAAAACTTTACTAAATAATTCATATTCTGACACAAGTTTATTACATCTGCAACGGAATGCAGCTTTGTGTAAAAAAAAATAGCACAAAAGAAATACAAATGATTTAACTAATTAACTATTTCAGATATTATTACTGAGAAATGTATATATTTTTCAGTTATCAAATTGTTCACATTGGACCACTTATATATAATGGGGAAAAAAAACATTTAAGAAATTGTCCTTACTTGCAAAGAAAATCTTTTTGTAAAGCTATCACTGTTAGTTACAAAATAAACCTCTTTAGTTTCAGATATTAATATCAAATTCATAGAACCAGGAGATAAGTTGAAAAATTCTGTATTGATGTTAAAAACATTCAATCCAGGTTGTTCCAATACATATTGTAAGATCCCATTACAAAATAAAAAAGCTCCAGTCTCAGTTATTACAAATGCATTATTACTTTTCCAATTTAAAGCTTCTAGATTGTACATATTCTATTTGTAATTCCAAATGTTCATATCACTTTTTGCTCTTTTAAAACTGGAAAAATAGGTAGTTTGTAGAATTACAGGATCATAATTTTGTTTAATTCTTATTCCTAAACAGCTCACAATACACTTTTACAATTGTATGGATTTTCAGTACTTTGTATAAAAAGTAACACATTAATTGGATCTTTAGAGATAATTGTCTCCAATACAAGAAACTTCTGTATAATCCTTGTCATGCTTATCGAATAGTATTTATGCGGGAATTCCAATAAAATACCGATTTATATGAAAGAGTCCATAAATGCTGATCATGTGCAGATGAAAATAAAAGTGTAGGTCCATGAGTAAAGAATAAATTGCAATTTGGTTCCACAGTAGGAAAAGATGACAAGTCAAAAGTTTTAATATGAAGTAAATTATTTCTTTCCCACTTCCACTGAAAAGATAAGCAGAAATGTCGTTCGATATACTTATAGCTACAATAACTATGCATTTCAGTCCACAGCAGACCCTCACAACATTAGAACTGGCACTTTATTTGAAAGGTCACTGGTAAAGGTACTTTGAGTCGGAATTTTTCTTCGAAACTTTTGCCACTCTTTCCATGTTTTAAATATTCATAAGAAATTAAATTTGACTCGAGATCAACAACGAACACTCTATTTTTAAAAACACAAAATGAATCGAACATGGTATATCAGCTAATCACGAATTTATCGCATCAAAATTTAATTTCAAAAGCATTATAAATTCTAGGAAAAATCGAGTGAATCTAAGAGACATATAGCAACACAAACTATTCTGCTAAGAAGTAATTTTATGAAAATAACATTGGACTGGTTGCAGTTGAATGATTGATTGGCTCGTTCATGATAACATAAATAATTAAATTTGTTTGAATATTTAAAAAATTTTGAATTATTGCTTAGCAAAGTAAGTGCAATGAAATCCCGACAGATGACATGAAGATCAACAAAATAACAAAGATAGACAGGCTGAATTTAATAACTATTCGATTACCATAGTACATTCGACATGTTGCTCTTGACATCTAGGAGAATAACTGTACAAATATGATAGAGAGTTTTTGTAAATTTAAAATTGAAAATATTTTTTAAATGAAAATAAAATACTTAATGCAATGATAAATTATTTAAGGAAGTTACCTCAACAATCACAAGCAGTAATTCTGAATATTGGTTATGATGGATTGGTTAAGGGCGAGAGACGTAACGAGATCTTTTATTTCAGTTGAATAAATATGAAGGGTCATTTTCATATATATAAAAACTCTTTTTCATTAATAACTGCTGAATTCAAAGGATATCTGAAAGTAATAGTGCTGGACCATTTGAGAAATTATTCAAATTCTAGCACCACACACTGAAATCAAATTTGTGTAAAAATCCTAGAATGCTGTTGATATTAATGGTTATATCCCCTTGTTTAGTGTATATTCATGTGTTTTTCTTTTCTTCTGTTTTATACAAGGTCTGATAATCAAAGCCAACACGCTTTGAAATTTAACGCATTCGAGATAGAATAGTCAACACTTGAATCCATGAAATGGCTAAGCCAATCTTTAGAGCACATTTTCAGTCACGCAAACCCTAGTCATATTCTCATTGAACTGGCACTTAATTTATTTTCTGTATTGGCAAACCTGATGAGACAGACTGTAAAAGCAATCATGTAAACCCCACTTCTAAGTTTAAAGCTTAACTCTGTTCATCCAACTCTCATTGTCTTATTTATAGTACACCATTTTAATAACCTTAGAAGTTGTCTGAACGTTCTGTTTTCAAATCTTAATAATGGAACAACTGCTGAAACCTGAAAGATTCGATATCGACCTCGGCTATCTAATGCGAAACAAAATGGCGCTATTGGAAAAACTTTGAAAACTTTTAGGAGGATAAAATCTATCAGAAGAAAATAAACTTTGCTTGAGTAATTATGTAACCTCAAATATTTACATTCATCGATTGCACAACTTATGCTCAAGCTATTAGATACTTGATTCACTTTTATAAAAGAAACAAACGTTATATTCAGCTGACATTGCTTGTCGACGCGAAATACAAACGGAAGAAACTGTCATAATGATGCTTAGTTTTAAAACCAATTGAGCACAAGACTGTGACTTAACTGGATGGGGCTGAGGAATACTGAAAGGAGTATTAGGAGACTTACATGAGGATTAAATGTCTCGCTATCAACGACTCTCGAAAATATTTCATACCTCGATCAAGCTTTGGCAAGCTAGAACTTGGAATCAGAAGCGAAGTGCATGCAGCTTCTACATGGTAAGTTCTTTCCCAGTACACTGCAGCACAGCTGAACTGGGATTTTTCAGAAGAAACCTTAGGAAACACCGTTACTTCCTCCTGCCTCAGATCTCAAAATGCTTCTTTGTGGAAATGACTTGTGACCACGAACCATTGTCCAGAACTAGAGATGTTATCTGCAGAAAATGGGGAAAAGGGCATATACTCAGCGAGTTTGCAAATCCAGACCAATAGAAATTCTTCAAATGTGGTATTCTTTCAAACTTATTGGCAGCTATTTCTGGATCTATGTCCATTCTCAGAAATCAATGTGAAGGCATTGGTTAATAATTCAGCTCAGTGATTAATCGATATAGGAGTTCTAGTTTTTGAACGAAAACATGTGGCGAAATGCAACATCAAAATTGAAACCATATTTTGAAAATATCCAGGAAACTCTCCATGGTGACTGAAAACAGGTGGGTGTTTGTAGAGAATTTAAAATTGGAAAAGCTTCACTTATCAAAATGTGGAACTTTTGTTAGAAAATCTTTTAGTGATGTTTTGATTCAATGATGATGCTAACAGATCATTCATCAGTAGAAATTGATTTGATGGTAATAGACCTCCACTAACAATTTGTTCTTTGGTCTGAGCACAAGACCTCCTGTTTCATTATTTTCTAACTTGAATCCAGACTGTAATCTTGTCTAAAAGTCGAGACATCGCATAGAATGAAGACAATCAATTTTATGGCATTGAAGTTCAGAAACTCTCGAAGGAGCATGAGCCAAGTAATCACCATGGAGGCTCAGCCTTTGTCATTAGGAGGAGAAATCATAGCCCAGAATGGTGTTGACTACTCAAACAATTATAAATACACTACTGGATGCCACCCTTGCCTAAAATAAGAAGATAATTTTGAAAATCAAAATAAGGTTTATGAACTGACCCAAAGTACTCACATCAAATTCTCATCCAGGATAAGGACATTATACAGCTGAAGCTTGTGGTTATTTCATGCTTTTACGTGTTCCTTTGGGCGTTACTTAATGGAGTAGCTGTTTCCAAAGAGTCATGACAAATTATTGAGGATGAATATCCACCCTACATATCCATTTATTGACGATGTATATTGTCTGTTCAGGAAAGAGATCAAAAGTAACATGATGACAACTTAGAGAAGTTCCTGATCTGTGGTAAAAGTCATAATTTGACTTAAATGAAGACAAGTGTACCTATCAATTTTGTCCATTTGCTAGGCTACATTGTTCGGGATGGTATAATTGTAAACCAGACTCTCAATGACTAAAACCTTTGAGGGATATGCCTGTCTCCGAAGACTCATCTGCATTGTGAACGTGCTTTAGAATGTTTGGCCTATTTTGTTTGTGGATCTGGGGTTTTTGTGAAACATGTCCCTTCTAGGAAAGACAAACAGCTTTCTTCTAGGATGTGTATCACTTTTATCTCTGAAAGATGATTGAAATGCTGCCTTGCAAACAATTGAAGGATGACATACCATTTCGAGGAACTGATCGTCCGATTTCCGCAATTGAAGCATTCTTGGGCTGGGACTGTCCTCGTTGCTTTTCTCTGAACCTTAAATACATCTGAATTGAGACATTCATCTCCAGAGAAGTATATGCCTTGACAATCACTGTCATTGGAGACACTTTGATGGGAAGCATTTGAAGTGTTCACTCGATCAACAAGCATGCATTTAATTCAATCAGCGACATGGTAGTAAAAAAAATGAAAAGTTAATCCGCTTGAGACTTGAATTAGTGTTTTAAATTTGACATATTTACTGTCCTGAAGCAAAACGTGATTCGGATACATTATCCTGCTATAATCTGAGCTCTGAACTCCCAGAGCTGACTTAAACAATCTTTTCACAACTCTCTTTATCATCCTGAGTGACACGAATGCATCATTAGCCTGGTTGCAAAATCTCCCTTTCTTTAGAGGATACGAAGTCACCAACTCCCATGTCATATATGCAAACGAACTAAAGCCAAGATTTGTTAAACATGTTAACTCTTAGTAGCTACTTCCATTTGAAAGGTTGACATCTTACTAAAGGATCTACCATAGTGTTTCAAGAAATCACTCATATTCTAACAACAGTTGATGAATTTCAGGCTTTCGTTTCAATCTCTTCTTGTAGTGACATTCTGCGAAAACGTACTATTGCATTTGAAGAACCTTTTTCTTATTTTTGAATGCCATCATTTATTCATG
>BMAO01028167.1:0-10176 GCA_019973975.1 Trichonephila clavata
AGAAGATTAGACAGTATTCGGTTTATGAACCCGGTGAACCGCAAAGCATGAATTTCTACAAAAATTATATTCATGGTACATCTATCACAATTCTTTTTGTATTATTATTTTTTCTTATTATTTTAAATTTGGTAATATGTATCTTTAATGCAATTTAATAAAAACAAGAATATCAGTATTTTATAAATACAATTCTTATTAATGTGGGTATTCTTTACTTACTGGCATATATATACTACAAAACTTATTGGAAGTTGCAAATACTCGTAATACTAGCATATTTTGTGCATAAAAGCTGAAACCATGAATATTACTTGCAAATGTGGTGAAAATGCGATTTAAAAAATATGGGTTCCTCGTTTCGCAAAATGAGTTTTTAAGAAAATTCGATATTTCTAAATCTGCTCCTATTTCTTTATCATATTAAAACATAGATTCGATATAAACAAAATACTCGTGAAGTTCATAATTTAACTACACATGTTATTTACATTTTGACTCTAAATTAGTCCTAATGTAATTTATCAGGATTAAAATTTTAAAAAGCTTTTAATACCATTACTCATATTCCCTTCCTACTTAAATTAATATAATGTATGTAAAAATAAAATATTTATTTTGTTATTTAAATAACTTTTTTTAACTTTAATATTGATTTACACTTAAATTTTCTTCGAAGGTATAAACTTCCTTAAATTCCATTTTAGGAAATCAAAATACACTGAATCCCTGACAAAGAATTGAATTGTAGATTTAGAATGTAATTGTTGATTTAGAAATTAAATTATTATGACTGTTTAATTGAACTCGAGAAGGAAATTCAAGATAGGTATTATTGCTAATAACTCTAACTATACTTAAAGTTCTGGAGATCATTTTCTCAAATGCACATGTCATTAGTAAGGAAATGAGTCAATGGAATTCACCGATGCTAAATACTACGTATCGGGATATCTCTCTAGTGACCATTTCACCTTATAATAATCGTGGTTCAGTTATTTGTCAGAAATACCCCTTTATTTAGTCACTTTACGTTATTTGAGGATCAGTATTAATTCCGTATGATAGATAAAAATTAGCCCAATCGAAGGGACAATATGCATTAGATTCTAATTATTTTTATATTTTCTCTGAGTCAAAATTTTAATGTTTATGTCTTAAAAACAAATTTATAAAAATTGGTGTTTACAAACCAATTTATTGGGAGTTAATTTAAAATTGAAGTTGAAATCACAACTATACAGTATGTAAAAAAAATAATGATGCGTAAAGAAACTTATCTATTAATAATTAATCCTAAATTTAGCAATTTTTAGATTCAAGACAGGCTACCATTAATGCATTTTTGGGGTCATTAGAACCAATGTTGTAAACATACACATCTGACAGATAGCCATTTAAGTACATTTCTGAGAAACATATTGATCATATTTTCTTCTTACAGGTAGTGTGCTTGCTTTGAAAGTCAAAGGTTGCGGGTACGATCCTGGCTGGAGTTGATAGATTTTCTGTACGCAAAAATCGTAGGCACGCATGTCATATGATTATGTGGCATGTGTAAAAGATCCCTTTAGTATCAATTTGGCCCTCGTACTCTCGGCAAAATTAAATTACACCAACATTTGGCATTCGTGGGAGCTTGAATTAAAATTGATTCAAGTGTCAAAGTTTGGTAGAGAGAGCCACCACTGGGTGTTGCCACCAAAAAACGGCCCATAAAAATATTTGTGATGCATGGTAATTTCTTGACTAAAGAAATAAGTCAGTGTACACATAATTATTTTTTACGAAATTATGAGACAATGACACTTGTATTCAAAGTATGTGGAATTCATTTTGAAAAAACATACATCCTCAATGAATTTTCACAAAAAATGAAAATAAAATATTACATCCTCTTACAGCATTAACATATTATTAATAGAAAGTCGTAGATAAAAACCGGCAGTTGAAATATGGGACTGTCAGCGGCTGCAGATGCTCTCTTTGGCAAGAATTGGGAGAACCTTGTTTTCAGATGGCCCTCGATCACAACCTACCCCGTGTTGTTGGTGTAGAAGCTTTTAGGGTGAAAACAAGACACGATTTTCTTGCCGCACACCTTCACCGCATCAATGTCCTACCATCACCAGAGAGCCAGCTTTGCGGCTACGGTTCTATGAACGCTGAGCATCTAAGGACTTGCTCTGCTCTAGACCGCCAAAAACAGCATTTACAAGGTCAGCACGTCACCTAAGGGCCCAACAGCCAAAGGAGGGCGTCAGCTAAGAAGATGAAGATATTATTAATAGCTCATTGTAGCTTGTCATATCAGAAATAATAATTTATAGAATCATTCTAATAATAAAATATCCACATATTACATATAGCTGTGATGAGCCCAAGAAATAATTAAAATAACTAAATAAATAATTCAATTTCCTCTCTCTAAAACAGTGTTGCTAGTTTTCACTATATAAATTTTTATATTTTCTCTAGTAAAGTTTTATTATTATTGGTGGTAATTAATGAAATTTATGATGAGATTTTTAAAATACTTATAAAATTAAGATGTATACAGTATTACATGCACATCATTCTTGTTTGTCATAAAACTTTTCATTATAATTGAGTTTATTTTGTTTGATACTCACAATTGTACATTTTTAATGTTCCAGTACTTCCTTAACATCTGAATTGAGTTGCTAAAATGTTTTCTACTGAAATATCGGAGTTTAGTTATCTATGTAATTAATTAAACTTAAAATAGTTAACAAGAAGCTAAGGCTATAATCCTTACGTAATTAAGTACATCGAAAGTTAAACTAAGATTTTAACCTTCAACTCTTTTAGAATCCTAATAAATACTGGTACACTTGTATAACATCTAGAAAGGATTGTTACATTCTCTAGGATTCCGCTTAGAATAAAAATAAATGAACTTGCATCCTTTGACAAAAGTAATGTTTCTCCACAACACTGGTTAACTTTAGAAAAAAAATTAATGATGCTTCTATAGCTCTTTTACCTTTTGAAAAATGAGTTGCTTGAAAAGAAAGATGGATTGCATTTAAAATTGGAAGTGCATCAAATAAAATGCCTGTAGAAATGTATTAAAGAAAAAGTTTAGAATGAAATATTATTTCGATGAAAAAATGTTTTCACAAAAATAAAGTATTTTTGATACCTATCTAGTGAATCAACACATTGTAAGGATTACATATTTTTGCTGTACATAATTATACACAAAATTAATATTTGAAATGCTTGACTGTGGTCATCATATCAGTGTTATAAGTATGAAACTTAAAATTGTAAAGTAGATATTTATCAAATGGAAAAAATAATTTCTCTGAGGTCTGAATGTAAATATAGCTAATATACTCTGTGTATAGAAATGCTCGTAATTATAAATATATTATTTTATGTTATAACTTCGGTTGCTTAGGGAACATAAACAAAGTTCTTTCTTTCTTTTTATATGTTTATTTTAAACACACATTTCCTTACAGTTATCAAGATATTACATTTAATATGTAATCTAAAAAGTTACAAAATAATTCATTAATTTAAAAAATTTTGGAATTAGAAAATATTACCCACACTTGTACCAATTTATGAGATTAGTTAAATGTTTCTATTAGCTTTACTTCATACATTTTTCGAAGCAGTGTAAAAACTTATAGAATCAGATTTGTAATTTCCAAAGAAAATGCTATGCTCAAAATTTTGATAAATATGTACTAAAAAACTAAAGTATTTACAAACTCAAAACTGGTACTTTTTCAATTAACATTTTTAAACAACTTCTAAATTTAATCACGAAATGTAAATTTGAAATTTTTCGGAACATACTGCTTTTATGTACAGGAAATATACTTATAACTTCATACAAGCGCAAGCACCAGAAATACTCAAGATAGTATACTTGTCCATGTATACCTAATTATATATATATATACACACATACATATATATGTATATATATACATATGCATATATATATATATATATTATATATATATATATATATTATATAAATATATATATATATATATATATATATATATATATATATACTGGTGTCCAAAAGTTAAGCATAAATTGTAAAATGCGAAAAACATGGAGTAAATATTCGTAAAATTTTTCCAAATTTCTTGTGGATATTAAATTAGTGAAGAAGAAACATTGGGTTTATGCAAAACTTTTCAGTCGCCTACATCCTGCACGAAACATCGGCGCATGTCGGAACGTGGCGAAACCGATTCACGCAGTATAGGCAGTTTAGACAAGTTTTCGGCAATGCTGAGCGAAGGAACGTTGTTAACCATCAAACAAGGTGAATGATGGCACAAAGACGCCAATTGGACATGTTTACGAAAGGAAAAATCGTTGGAATGCTGGAATCCTCACGATCACAAACCGAAGTGTCTCGAATTCTGAATGTGGACCAGTCTGTAATCTCAAGACTGTGGCAGAGGTTTTAAAGAACGGGAGATGTTACCCGACAACCAGTATCAGGTCGACCAAGAGTCATAAACGCCTCATCAGGACCGATATCTGGTAATAAGTGCACGACGTCAGAGGCGCAGTACTGCCAGAACACTGGGTTCGGCGCTCACCAGTCGCCACAGGAATATGAATTTCGAGACAAACTGTTTACAGGAGACTCAATCATGCTGGCCTGAATGCCAGAAGACCAGCAGTTTGATTCCCCTCACGTCTGCGCATAAACGCGCTCGTTTGAACTGGAGTTTGAAACACCACATTGGAGTGTAGGAGAGTGGCCAATGTGATGTTCAGTAACGAGTCTCAGTTTAAGTCTGAGTAGTGATTCTCGGCGGGTAACGAATGGAGAGAACGTAGAGCACGTTTTGAACCAAGAAACATAACGGAAAGACATCACTTTCCTATCAAGGGGAGTAATGGTATGGGCAGGCATCATGATGGACGCCGCACAGATCTCCACTTCTTTGACACGGGGTCTGAGACTGCTGAAAGATACAGAGACGAAGTTCTTGAGCCTTATGTTCGCTTGTTCGGAGGTGCTGTCGGTCCTGACTTCATATTCATGGATGATAATGCGTCATGTCAGCGAGCGTGCTGATTGATGACTTCCTTGAAACGGGAAAACATCCAGCGCATGTCGTGACTTGCGAACTCCCTTGATGAAATCCTATCGAGCATTTATGGGATATGCTCGGGAGACAAATTGCAGCCCTTTCACACCTACCAAGCTCCGTTACAGAACTGAAGAGACTCTCCAAGAAGCTTGGAACCGTCTGAGCCCACAACTCATTCCTCATCTCATAGCATGTATGGTAAATCGCTGTGCAGCTGCCTGGCTGTCAGAGATGACCACATGCCTTATTAAACTGCAGCTTTAGTATTTTATTTAATGTTTTCTTTCATTTTTTTTCTTTAAAGTGTGAATCCTTGCTATGCTCAATTTTCTTTCAACTGCTGCTTTGGATAATAAAATTAATTATTATCATTCTTTTGATTTGATTCCTATTTTAAACCATTTACACTCGCATATCACGTTTCCCGCCATTCTGATCTACAGTTCCTTCTTTATTCACATAGTTTTCAATTATACTTAACTTTTGGACACCAGTGTATATTGGCGGTTATTGGTTAATTTTGGCGCTTAATCCTGGCACAGTTTTGATTCTAAAGTAAACTTGGTAGCAGTTTTCATTGTGCTTTTTAATAATTGTTCACACACATAATAGTGAATGTAACAGTCAAAACAAGGCAACGATTGAAATTCCCCTTTTATCAATATTTTGGATTTACACCAGATGTGATTCAGAACTAGATGACATGGTATATCAGTTGAACACTTTTTAGCTGTGGCGTGTCAAACCAATCTACAAATATGATTCAACGTGCCCCACAGTACGATATTTTTTGAACAATTCTACTTTTTCCGATAATGCATGCAGTTACAGAACAGAGGCCAATAATATAGATATTTACAGATCTACTATATATTAATTTTTAATCATTGTAAGATATTTATTAACATGAAATTAAAACAGCATAAAACTATTTTTCAACAAGAATAAAAAAAATACTTAAATCGTACGTATATTATGTATTTTTTAACATATTTTTTCAAATAATAAATGTACAGCATAAAATATAAGCACTTTTCTTCATTATTGTTAAACATAAAGATAAATAAAAACTTTAATGCGCGAACCTGTACTTGCACCTCTCTACACTTTCATGTCACAAAATCAGGGATATAATTTGTGACTTTCAATTTAACACGATTAGGAGCATTCAGTGGTTACACAATGTATCTGCTGAATTAAAACCATTTTTTAATTGCGGAAAGGTTTTCTTACTTAGATATGCAGAACCAAAAGTGGAAAGCCAAAAACATACAATTTGTTCTCTTCAAGCAATTAAATGTCTCCAGCAATGACATTCAAAAATATACGAAATGCTGTAAATTTATCTTTAGAGTTATCTTTTTGATTTTTTCTTAATTCGATAAATGTCCACAACTCTGAAGATGCTTGTGAAATAAGGATCATTACAAATTTAACAACTCCCATCCACTTAAAAATCGACAAATTTGTACAGAAAATTTGTAATACCTTCGTGCCATAGTTTGCAGGCCCTTTATATAGAGAATAACAATGTAATTAGTTAAAATAATATAGATCTCTTAAATTTATATTTTGTATCTTTGCTCCTATCTCTTCTAAATATACTTTGGATTTTGTTCTAAGTATATGGAGGTCTTACAGAAGATAAAGAACTCCCGAAATTTTTAATCTCGTTGAAAATGCTGAAAGAACGTCGTGTTAAATCGGGCAACCTTCCAAGGAACAGAAACACAAAGTTTTCCGGACTAATTTTTTTTTACGATGAGACATTTCTTACTTATTATTCAAGGAACTGTTTCCTCATGAGAAAAAGTTTCGTCGTTCATTCTGAACCCTAGTGAAACTGGTGTGGGGAGAATCGGTAGATCTGATATTTAACATGTATCTGCTGAAGAAAAGAGTTTTTAAAACTGATGTCTCCCATTCTACTTTTCAGGAATTTGTATGCAAACTGTTACGGCTGAACCATTATAGTTTTTTTGGGGTTTGCTCACAACATAACACCTTTTAAAATGGGAAAAACTTGTTTCCGTGGCTGAAAAAATATAGATGGAACCACTTGATTTTTTTTTTTTGTAACCATTGCTAAAAAAATCCTCATTGTCTTTATTTTAAGTAGCCAAAAAAAATTCAGTTTTATATTGCGCTTCACTCTAGCATTCTTTTAAAATATCAAAACATAAATTTCCATCAGCACATAATCTAAAAAAGTAATTTTATTTTAAGCTATATATTTTGGTAATAAATTTGGACATAATTGTACTACAACAATAATAAAATAAATATAAAATTTGATGCACTGTGAATAATTATATTCCACATTTAAAGCATAAAATCATATAATAAGAAATTTTAATGTAATATTTCAAGATTCAATAATTGAAATTTGGAGAGAATGGATGAAAACCAGTGCTTTTTGAAATATTTTCCTAAAAATCTAGCTAACTGAATTTTTGACATATACATATATATATATGCATGTATATGCGCACGCATGCGTGTATACAGGGATATTCATAATTCCCTCCGGGGTTTCGAAGCATTATTGTAAATAAAAACTAAGATGAATGCTGAAAAATATTAGAAGACAGAAATAATTCAAGTTTTATTTATGTATTTTAAAAGTGATCTATATATACATGTGAATGCTTAGTTACACGGTATTAATGAGATAGTTCAATTCTTGCCATAATTCACTCAAATTGGTAATATCAACATTATTTATAGTATGTGTTATCATTTCATGCAGTTTTGCCACTTCACGCAGCAAAGGGGTACGAAAACTAGGTTCCTTGTAAAAGAACAAGTTTTGGGATAACACGGAAAACATGCAAACGAAAACCCGTGTTTTCAATAACGTTAATAGTGCCATGTTGAGTGGAGTTTGTCAGGAACTGTACTATCGCATTAATATATACCGTCATATAACAGAGGTTTCAAGCATAAAATACTTATAAAATATGTAAATTAACTGGAATTGTGTTTCTGTATTCTTTCAAATGTTTTTTAAATTTATTTTTTAGCAAGCTCTTCGATCCTTCGGTGGGAATTATGAATAAACCTGCACACAAATATGACTTTATATTATTAAAATAGTTATTTCTTTAATATGTGCAAACTATTTTCGGGAATAAATAGTTGGTGTTAATGAAATATTTATAATACTTTTTCAATTAACGAGTATTTTAATGTAATGCATGAATAAGCTCTATGTATTTCTGGTATGACTCCTAGAAGTATTAAAACATGTTTTTTTATCAAGCCAAGCTCCTTATTAAAAATAATGATTAGTGTTATTAATAAGATCATATTTTTTGTTTGAAGACGGAGCACACACACATTCTTCTACGTTGAAAGAAAAAATTAAAGCTGAAAATTTACTTTGTTATAAGAAGCAAATGGATTTCAATAAAGCTCCAAAGCACCTTATTTATGCCACATGCCCACATATACCAGCAACAATAGAGCACATTTGTCACCATAAAGCATAAATTATTCAAATGATATCAATGTTTTTGCTTTTGTTTGATTATTCATCCTTTTCAATAGTTAGAATATTTTCTATAAAGGTTAAACAAGTTTTGCTGTAGAATGCTAAGAATAGATATAATTACACTAACTTAAAAGAAAGAATATTTCCCTTTACAAATTTCAAAATTATGACAAAAGATAAATAATTGCATTATAAAATAGAAGAAATTTTAAAAATTTCAGAAGTTTCGAAATTTTCGTTTAATATGATATATTCTTCCCAAAACACTAAAAGAGTTACTTGCAGCTATTATTCTACATTAATTCATTATGCTATATTATTTCTTTTAAATCAAAGTATAATATTTTTTACACCCACCAATGCATTTTTAACTAATTTCAATTATTACTTATATATGTTGCTAAATTATGTTTTTTCTTCTTAAATATCTAAAAAAAATGTCTATAACTAGTGTAGATGTAATGTGTTACATAAAATATCGAAATACAATTTATCCCATTATTGTAAATTGCTTTCAAAATGTTTTTCCTGTTATAATCAGTATTAAGTATTTAAATTTTTCCTTCAATGATTTAATGTTTTGAAAATTAAGAAGTTTTGATTACTGTAACTAATTTTAAGTTTCTTTTAATAGGAGAAATCAGTAATGATGCATAAGCACATGTATTTATACAAAAACGTTTAAAATGATTCATTTGTACTTTATATAGTATCATCTTCCCCAAATGAGGGTTAAAGTTCTAAAATGTAACTTACAAATAAAATTTACAAGTAAAGACAGATTCTATAGTTGTTCGGTTCCCTTCCTAGAGATTACAGTGACTTTCTCTAAATTTTCTCTAAAAACGATTTATTCTATAAACCATCTGTGAAGACCGTCTAACGGTTAGACTCTAACTGTTTAATGAAGAATATTCACAAATGTAAAAATTTGCTAAAATAAATTAAGGAATATAAAATGATTTAAGAAAAAACGAATCAGAATTGTTTTATGTGTATTTATATTTAAGCAAAATTCAAGCAAAAATATTTTTAAGGAGATACGTTACGGTTCAATTGACAAAAAATGGTCGAAAAATCAAAACTAACTTATATAGCCTAAATTATTTTTTATATACTTTCCTATACTCTCACAAAATTTTAAAGATCTAAGTTTAAGAAAACGTAGAGTTGTTATAAATTTTACGTTCGTTTTTATTCACATTCCAATGACAAATCAAAACTTTAAACTGATATATCTCAGAAAGATAAAATAACTAGTTTATATTCATTCAAAATTCTAAGGCTTTTTTTCATCTATTTTGCCTAATACTTCAAATTTTTTGATTTGTTGCTAATAGTGCATGAAATAAAATTTGATATGCATTTTTCAATCAAAGCAATACTTATTTTTTTTTTAAAAAAATAATAAAATTTAGAATTTACACATTTTTTAAATTATTTTCAATAAGCATTCATAAAAAGGAGTATTGTACAAATATTAATCATGTTATCGCAAAATCCATACCAAATTTTGTTATTCATGGTTTAACGTAGTGCCAATCAATTTCATATATATACGTTATATTTTGTAGTAAGAGG
>BMAO01028168.1:0-66568 GCA_019973975.1 Trichonephila clavata
ACACCCGGATACAAGAAAGCGAGTTAATAAAAACATGGTAACCCGAGGGCCCTTCTTTGACCGCAGAGCCACAAAATTGAACAAGTAGACTCAACTCGACCCGTGCTATCGGCAGGTGGTCTTTGTTTGGTAAATTCGCAAGTTCCGGAGTTACGGGGCCCTTTGTCATAATCAGGGCCCACCTCTTCGGAGGCTCGGGTTCAATACTAGAACTTTTTTCACATTTTCATGCACCTGGGGGCCCTCTTTGAGGCTAGATCCACGAAATTGAATACGTAGACGCAACTCGACCCATGCAATCGATAGGTGGTCTTTGTTCATGTAAATTCCGGAGATACGGGGCCCTTGTCGAAATCGGAGCCCACCACTTAGGGGGCCCTAGAGAGAGTTCAAGACTAGAACTCTTTTTTTTCACATTTTCATGCATTGTCATCCATTTCTGAGCTATGGTCAAAATTTTAAGCCTCTAGCTTATCGGGAAGTTAGCTTAAAATCAATTACAAAACTTTCCACCCTGACAAACATACAAGCCTCTTCGGGGGCCCGGGTTCAAGACTAGAACTTCTGTTTTTACATTTTCATGCATTGTCATTCACTTCTGAGCTATAATCCAAATTTCAAATATCTAGCTCACCGGGAAGTTAGTTTAAAATCAATTACAAAATTCCACCCGGACAGACAAGAAAGCAAGTTAATAAAAACATGGTAAAAATTTCATCGTGCTTAAAATTCCAATGAGATTCTAACAGCCCTTTAAGTTTTCATCTCGTAATGGCAAAAATTGAAAAGATCTTTTCGGGTAGAGAAACTGCTCAACTTGATTACAATCTGTGTGTGTGTGTGTGTGTGTGTGTGAATTCATTATCTTCATTAAAGAGCAACACAATTTATGTGATATTCTTTATTTCTGAATAAATCAATCCATTTTTTTCTGATGTAAAATTTAGAATTTTATACTGTAATGTTAAACGGACTTACATCTTTTAAGGCTAAGCTGAAAAATTGCGTATTTACAGAATGCTTTATAACTTTAACTTTAACCCAAGCATGCGTATGTATGAGAAATATTTTCGAGTAGAAATTGATTACACAGAGCGGTACAAAAGTTTTAAATGGTATATTCTACCCTCTCACATTGACGTAATTTCCGTCACAGTTTGAGGCCGCGGTAGCCTAGTGGTCAAGGTATCAGATCGTGGCTGGCATGTCATGAGTTCGAGCCCAAGACCCACCGTGTAGGGGCACAATGCACGTTAAATCTGCCGAGAGCTCAAACTTCCTTCCATTAGTGTGGTGTGGTAGTTAAAAGAGGGTGTGTGCCAGCTCAGGTGTCGTCCTTGTCACTTGACCTTTTGTCAAAATTACGAGGTCCGCGTCGCCAAAAGCCCTCGTGTAGCTGAACAGTGCGACGTTAATATTCAATCACTCACCCGTCACAGTTTGAATTTAAAGGTGTTAATCAAGCTCCGTATATTTGCCATTTGTATTTCAGACATGCATGGGACAGTTCAGTTTATTTCTATTACATAATTTTATTTTTAATTTTTGATATAAGAAGCTTTTGTTGTTTTAGTATTAAACATAGCTTGATGTAAATTTTGCATGCAACTGTTTTCAAGTAGGAAAAATAAAAGACTATTTGCATATACCATTGTAAAAGAAATTGCTTTGTATCCACGGGTTTTTTTATACAAATGAATGATCTTCTAATCTGAAAAGCATTTGCTTAAGCTAAAGGTACATATTAACTTTCCGCTATAATTACAGTATATAATTTATATATATTCACTATAATTTAACTCTTAAGTTTTACATTCTATGTATTTTTGTGAAGTGAAGTGTGTGGTCTTTCACATTCATAGAGAAGACGTACCCAATTGAAGTTAATAACACAAAGTAGATTTTAGATATATGTCTAATATGTCTACAGGAGAAATGGATATTAAAATTTAAAATCCAAATTATTTTTAAGTTTTTAGATTGGAGCTTGTTGCTATCAGAAGGGCGTTTGCAGTTTGCATGTGAAATCGAGGTTCAATTTCAAGACGTTTGGATTCTGACTGGCAGCTCTGCCTCAGGTCACCGTCTTCTCAATTGGATATCTATGGGGACCAGACTAGCTTTTATATCCTAAATCTTCCTGTTCGGATTTCTTCTAATCCTCATGTACATTTTCAGTGCGTCCCATCCCACGTGGGGATTGATGGTAATGAGAAAGCCGTTTCTTCGTTAGGACTGCGAGGGGGTGAGCCCTACTGGGTCTCTTTTACTCCCTTCCTCCCTTAAGGAGATTGCACTCAATCAACTTGGAAGTACCTCTAGTCATCCTTGGTACTTCAGAAGAAATCCAGGAAGTTCATTGAGGCATATGCTTAGAAAATACCAGACTGCCTTCTCGCGCTTTGTAAGCGGCCATATAAAAGCTCTCACTTTTCGTTAGGGTCAGAAGATATTTCTCCGGAATGCCACTGGTGTTATTCCAAGTCGGACTCCGACATCTTGGATTTTAAAAAAACGAGGTCCTTCTGGACTCTCTTCTGTTTTGGAATTTCTAGAGTTTTTTTTTTATTGATGGAGATTGTCTATTATTGATAGACAATCTGGGATTGGCAACAACAACAAATAATGTCTTTAAAAGTTGAGAATTTATAGAAAAATTATTTTCCAGCTGAAGATGCACTCAGAATCCGCATTTTGGTTTTTGATGTTAGGAGAAGACAGTATAAATATGTTATGGGTTATATGTTAACACTAAAAAAAATTTTAATGATTAAAGTTGTTATAATAAAAGGATATATAGAAATTTACAATGAGGGCTTTATTACCGTAGCAGTGAAGCTTACCTCTATTAATGGTGTGTTTAATTGCAGCATTTCGATACGCTTGCAAATTCAGAAATTTTTATTATGTTCATGAAATTAGGGTTCTAGAGTTAAATATTTATTGGACTGATATAAGGGAAAGATGTAAGAATTCCTTACCTTTTCAAAATTATTCTCTTGATTTTGTAGAATATATTTTAATTCTGAATTCGTTATCCGTGGGTGCTTCTTTGGAGATTCAAATAAAAATAATTGCAGAAAAAGAGAAAAAACAACTCCAGAGACTCCTGCAAAAATAATCTACTTCTTACACACTGTTCTATATAAGAAAAATAAGTAAACCATTTAACTACTGAATTTTATTTTTATGTATATTACAATTTTAACTGTATAATACAGAAAAAGAAATATCTCGGATCTGTCAGCCATTGACTGGATTACTTCATTATTTATCTAAGATAAATTTTACTTGTTGAAGGAAATATTAAACATTTTAAAAGGACTTCTTTTCCTAACATTTTTACTCTTCTTGGATCAGCTTTCTTCTACGGTGATTATTTGGATTGATCTAAATATGCAAATCATGACCAATCAAATACGTTTAAAAAATAACAAGCTCAATTTTTTACAAAAATTTATTTCAATCTATTCAAATTTTTAAAAAATTTGCTTTAAAGTAAAACTTTTTAAACATAAGTACGTTAAAATAAATTGTTGCACGTTTTACTTAGTTGATAGTCTCGAACATAAGATTTAACTCAAAACACAGAAAAATTTTAAAGTTTTATTTCAACTCCCTTCTAACATAATATTTTTTTCTTTCAAATTACAATCCTTTTTGGCAATTTTCCCATTCTTTCTTATATTTATAACTTTATTTAGAATGATTTTATTTGCTGTTTTCGATTCTACTTCGCGTCCAGAAAGCTCTCGTTCATTACCCAAAATTGAATGTGCAAATATGTTAAGAACCAAGTTCATTATGCTCTATCTGGCCAAAAGTACTATCAGCCCACCTTAAAGAAGTGAATCTGGCAGATGACGTAATTTAATGGGTAAAGTTTTGGCAGCAGTTTGTCAGTCATATTTAAGCGTTTGTCAGACAAATGAGCTTATTGATTTTGATCGTGGCATTATAGTGAGATGCCACTTTTGTGGTAAATCGTTTCGTAAAGTTTTGGACATTCTACAGAATCCAAAATCAATTGTGAAATGTAATTGAAGTAGAAACGTCGAGGCAGTGAGACAGTAGAAAAACAGCATGATGGGTCGAAAGGAAAACTGTGAATGCAGCCGTAGAATTCTGAAAAGGGTAGTGAAACAAAATCACAAGTCGTAGTTTGTTAAAATCACTCCGAAGTTCCAAGGTTCATCGGTCTTTAGTGCTAGAAAGACCTGTTCATAGAGTTAAAAGCTTGGAATTTCACGGACGTGCGGCCGCTCAAAAGTCGAAAATCTTTCCTCAGAATGCAAAGCGTCGACTGAAGTGATGCAAATCTCACTGTTATTGGATTGTGGATATGTGGAAAAATGATCTTTGGAGTGATGAGTCTCACTTGAGAATCTGATAGTCCAGTAGTTGCATCTGGGTTTAAGGAATGCCCGGCGAACGATTCTTTTCTGCCGATTGTAAAGTTTGGTGATGGTAGCATCAAGCTGTGAGGCGTTTTCCGTGGTTTGCCTTGGATCCCTTAGTTCCTGTGGTTGAAACATGAATTCTGAGTACATTCTGGACAGTGCTGCTCTAGCAACTGTATGACAATATTTAGAGAAAAACCCATTTCTCTTCCAGCAGGATAACTGCTCCATTCACACGTCGAGACTTTCGCAGTAATAATATAACAAAATGGGTATTGAAAAACTGAACTGGCCTTCTCAGAGCTCGATCTAAACTCCATAGAATATCTTAGGGACGAATTAGAGTGCAGATTAGGCAGCATTGACTTCAACTGTGATAAACGCCTGGAAGTCAATTTCTATGACCACATGTTAAAAACTGGCGATAAGTCTCTCTAGACGTGAGTATGATTTCATCGGTGCAAATGGGGTATCGACATCATATTAAAATACATATATCTTACTACTAGTCTGTACCACAAGGTGTCCGGCCAGATAATGTACAGTTAGATATGCATATAATGTAATGCTTTAAAAAGGTGAAGGGGTTTAGAAGTGTTTAAAAATAAAATTGAACAATGAGTAGAAAATATAAACTGTTTCTTCTTATTCAATATGTATTGTTAGAGTTGGATTACTAGAATTTTGGGTGTAATGTTTAGTTAATCAAACTTTAAGCTTTTCAGGCTTAATTTACAGATACAAAAGAATAATTTACCAAAAATGTAGTACACAGAAGGCCAGCCTCCAAATATACTCGAAGAACATAGTGCACCAGTTGCTACTCCTCCCAGTAATGCTCCAACACAAAACCCTGACATCATGACAGTGTTCAGCAAGCCTCTTTCGTTGATAGGTAGCCAGTTGGCAGCGAGAACACATGTTGCAGCTGGTATCAAGCCCTAAGAGTTAATAGTAAACTTACTTATGCTTATAATCAAATTCTGAAGATATTATAACTTCATAAATAAATATTTAGTTTGGTTGTCGTGACTTTTGGGTACATTTTAAAGGAAGTTTGTTTATTTCTTGGAAATATTTCATAGCAATCGAAAATATGAATAATAATTGCCAAAATTTATATTCCATGGATTCCTTTTATTCTTATAATCTCAAATTATTAAAAAGATCTCTAGACGAATGCTATTTCGAAAAAATACATATATTAATTACGTATTGAGTTCAACCGGAGTCGATTATGCATTTTACAATTCTTTTCTTCGACTGAACAAAACATATTTAGAATAATTCCCAGATGCAAACTCAAGCAACGTACCTTCAACGTTGAATGATTACAAATCAGCGAATAAATGAAGTAATCAGATAAATTCGAGTTATATGAATGATATTTTGAATAAAATCAGACGATATAATAATATGGAAGAGAATGTTCATCCTAAATAATATCCATAACTACCGTATAAGTTAGATAGTCAATTAAAATTAGTTCAAAATAAAAAAAAGCAATTTAAATAGAACTAAATAATTTACAATATGAAGCAATAACGAAAAACTGGTACTTTTTTAATAGTTATAGCTATAATGTAACAAAAAGACAAAGAAACATATTGACAGAAGTTTCAAAATGTGTTTTATTTTACACTTACTTGTCCTATCCCTCTGATGAATTGCACGCCAATCAAAAAATAGCTGCTCGACCAGGACGCAAAAGGTGATATCAGCTGACATACGGAAGATATAAATACTCCTATTATAATCGTTACCTTGGCGCTAATTTTTTCTGCCATCATGCCTCCAGGCATTTGAGTGATCACGTAGCCAAGGAAACTGGATCCCAAAACGTAGCCCTGGATTTCTGGACTCCAATCAAATTCTCCAGCCCTCTAAAATGAAGTTGTGATGCAATAAATATCGTTACAGCAGGCAATACAATAATGTTGGATAAATATCACTAAACACTGAAACAATTGTCCAAAAAGAAACGAGGCAATGAGCGAGAAAATGTTTATTAACGTCACACTATAAAGAAACACTAGGGCTCATGGTGACGGAGCTCGCTCGCAAGTTTGAGACTCGGTCAAGTGATGAGGACAACACCTGAGCTGGCATCCTCCTCTCCAAACAATCACATCATGGCAACTTGAAGACATTGAGCCACATCAGATTTAATGTGGACCAGCTCCTCAACACGGCGGGTCTCCAGTGGCACTATGGTTCCAATTCAACAAACTCGAGATCATGAGCACTCAGGACCGATCCAAGGATGTCAGCCGCCCACATGCAAAGACCTAATGTGTCGCCCCTCCAGAGAATTTTTCATATTTTGACTAATATTTAGCGTTGACGTTATAAACTCATCTACTTGTATAAAAGTAAAAAGTAAAACCTTAATAAGAATACAAATAGACACAAAAATCACCCTCCCCCCTATTTTATTTTTCTGAATTGTAAGGCTATTATTAAATTGAAAACTTTTAATTTCCCAAAATGTATATTGAATTTAAACACTCCTATGTCTTAGGAAATATTAACCATATTAGATTTTTTTTGTAAAGCAACTTCTACAAAAATCACTTTTGAGACGCCTTTGTTAAGCTTCCCGGTAAGTTAGAAAACCTTTTCAATTGCGGTATTGCCGGCTCTGCTACGAATTTTGCTATCAAATGGAGGATGAGTGTAAATAATAGACATAAAAGGACAATGTAGACCAACACACTGTAGACTAACATTCTATTTTTATTAAACTATACTATGCTATTTGGAAATCAGGACGCATTTTCATTTTTCAATAACAATTTAAAACTCAGCATATTTATGCGACTTATTATAAGTTTTATTTTGAGAAATTGGTAAAAAAAATTTGCTTGATTGATAGAACTACTATGTGTGGCCTCCTCTTGTTTTGGGCATCCGCTTGCGGTGTATATATAAGTGCTGCACACCTGCTAGGATCGGCCCTGTGATTACTAGGCTACCACAGCCAGAATAACCATTTGAGAACATTGGAAAATAACCTTCAATTCAAATTCAATGTATATTCAAATGAACGATTCCAAAGTCATACTACACAATGACTGTATAAGCGAAGTATACTATATTTCATTTCTATTGATGGTAATAACACATAGATAAAAGACGATGAGAGAGAGAGAGATAATAACTGAACTAGTATCTCATAGCGTAATTTCCATGGAATAATACATAAATTTGAGTGATGAAAATTTTTTGTTATTAAAAAACATAAATCTACTGCAAACTTTCAATAAAGACTATCTAAATTAAAAGCAATAATTTCCTTAATTTCGTTCTAATAAATAGAACAAATTTCAGAATTTTTAAATTTTAGTACTCACACTGGTGTATTTTAAAATTCAGTAATCATTATTTTATTTCCAGTAATTTCAAAAATTGATTTTAAAACTGAAATACGTATTTTTGGAAAACAGGAAAGCTGTTTTAAATTCATAGTCGTTTAAAAAGATTTTTAGTTGTATTTTATTGTTTTCTAATCCCCACTTTCAAGTGTTCTTGTTAGGCAAGTTATGGTCAGAAGCTTTAAAACTAGATGTATTCACAAGTCTAATAATAATTTTCCATCTTAATTCCACCAAAGGGACGACATTCTGAATCCTAAAGTACACTAACTTAAATATAAGTTCTAACAGAAATAAGTTTTCGCTAGGTGGAATACAAGAAATTAAGAAAAAGTAAAGTTCTTCAACTCTAACTTATCACTTGTACATGTCTTTAAATTATAGTGTCCGCAACCATCACTTGCTTTTAAAATGACACGAAGATTTAAAAAAAAAGCCATCGATTTTAAAATATTCCATAAATACACTCCAAAAACCATTTCTATGAAAAATGAATAATTACAGTGGCACCCCCGATTTAACGAATTCATCGGGACATAACAATTTGTTCGTTAATTCGGGGTTATTCGTAATATTGGGGTTCAAACAAAGTTCACTTACTTTTTGGAAATTCTATAACATAAACACCTACATAAAAAATATCCATTGCAAGAGGTTACACATTTCTTATTCAACATCTAAAAATACTATTAGTGAATTATTACTCAGCAGTGAATTGGAAATTTTAAAATACTGACGAATAGATGTTTGACAATCTCTTTTTGATTCCTGATCCGAAACTCTTTTTCAAATTTTTTGCAGGAAAAAATGCTCTTTCAATTACATACTGCCGCATAAGGTTGTGAGCGTGACCTACTTGGAGCCGCTCCTTCACCGTCTTGCCTGCCTAAGAGTGTGGGGGGAAACAAAGCATCACCAAGCAAACTTCCACAATAACTATTATTTTATTACTATTCAAACACACTAATCAACCTACACACTACAAACACACTAATCAAGAGGAGACCCTTGGAGTGATATACAAAGATAGCAATCTATTCTAAGTGAACAAATCTAAGTAAACAAGCGCAAGTGATCTGTTTAATTTAATCCAGTTCAATCTATCTTAGATTCTTAAAACTTAATCCACTAATTTATTATAGCGATAAACTTCTTCCTAAACTCGCGTTGTGATAATGGAATAAATCTCACTTACGAATCCCGCAACAGTTCTCCTGCTCCTGCTATCTTATATTTACAAAACCTTGACTTTATATAGTCAAACTAATTTAAATATCAAGGTTTCTTCTTAAGAGAGACGTCTGTGAATTAACGTGAAAGCTAACCCCAAAGTTTCCCCAAGAGTATTAATGATAAGGTCGCTTATAGATCCGTCACAAGGTATGTTTTCACAGTTTTCCAAGCAATATAAAGCATTTAAAAATGTAACAGTTTTAACAAGAGTTTCATTGTCAATTTCTGCATCAAATGTAACAGAGTTGTTAAAATGTCCTCCGCTTTATGGAATGAGATGAGAAAAGAAAGGAATTTCCTGTCCTATTCAAAACTCACACGATAGTTTATACTCTTCTATCCCTGTAAAGTCTAATAATGATCTGCACCTTTTCACGTCAAAATGTGCTGCTTACAAGAAAAGTATTCTGTTCCGGAGGATAGGATGTATAATTTAAAAAGATATATCATTTGAAAAAATAAATAAATATCCAAATTTTTCTAATACAAAAAAAAAAAATAGGGCTGTTGAAACAATTCGCTATAATTCGGGTTTTATTATTCGTTAAATGAGATGTTGCCATCATTTTAATGAGAGAAAGAGAAAAATGCGTTAAATCGCCAAAAACATCAAATATGGTTCCGACTGTATGTAATGCGAATAATTCAGAATAACGTTTAAAACATCTAAAAGGACTTACCTCATTCGTAGAATTGTTTTTTGATTCGGCTTCGTTCGAAGGACAGGACACTGAGGCGAGGTCAATGGATTCATTTGAAGCAGCTACGGATTTGTTTACCATTGCAACTATACTAATGCTGGTATTCAGACGGTAGCAATTGATTTGGAAATTGACTAGAAAACCCATGAAAATCACGAGATATCGACATTTCAGAAAGGGTTCCTTTTCAGCTGAAATAAAGAAGGAAAATGGGCGAAATTATAATTTCTGGCAATGTTAATTAATGTTTCAGATCACAGTTTTTTAAAAAAAATTAAATTGATCAAAACAAGGGAAATATAAAATTTAACAATAGTAGAAAAGATATCGCGTGCAATCAAGCTGCTCACTTTCTTGGTTTGTACCTTACTAGTATTGTTACATATATATCTTACTCTTTAAAAGAGAGGATATGCATGTTCCTCAAAACACCGTATAAAAATCGTAGGAAATACATACGATTTTAGGATGTTCTACGTAATCCTAAAACTTTGTACGATAAAATGTGAATAACTTTATTTAATTCGAAACGGATCAATAGATATTAAAACTCATTTGTAAAAGTTTTCAGGTATGTGTGCTTTTATTCAAATAGAAATGGTTGGAAGTTATAAAAAATATAGTTGAGCTATATCCTCTGAAATAGATGAAAAAAATATTCTAAAAGTGAGGATGGTATACATGATCTATATTGGGCACCGACTCTCACGGCTAATGAGAATGAGAACATAATGAATATGCGTAGGAATGAAAAAGATTGAGATAATTCTCTAACTACAAAGGGGACGAACGTGAAAAGAAAGAGAACTATCAGAACATTGACACTTCAATTGTTGAAACTATTTGTCCAAAAATTCAAGAAAGAATATCTAGATATTATTTCTATATCTTAGAATATCTATATATATATATAGATATTCTTTCTAGAATATCTACGCTTCATACAATTCTGAGAAATATTAGAGCCAACAAAATATGAGAAACGAAATTTTATAAAGGGCAAAGAAAAGAGTGCACTTAATGTAAATGTAAGAACTGCGATGAAGAATAAATTTTATTTTAATTTGAACAACGATATCTATTTAACTGAAATGAAACAAATTTCAATTTCTATTCTTACTTAAAAATGTTTACGCCCCAATGCAAAAATATAAAAGTTTTCTACATGACAATTATTTTGTGTTTTTTTGCTCATGATAAATTAAGAAGGTAGGAAATGATATATATATAAGAGGGGAAAAACTTTCACAAGAGGCCTCCTTCAGTTTGTTTCTAGGTTTAATTAAGCTTAGAAATAAAGAGAATTTGCTATTTACGTACTATAGCAACCATATTTGCTAACTTGGTGATGCTTACGTACTATCACAACCAAATTGGTGGCATTGAATAAAACGCACGAATTCTAAAAGCGTAATACGCTGACCGGAAAATGGAGCGCATAGTCTAAAAAATACATCGAAAAATTATGATTACATATATATAATAAATAAAGGAAAATTTGTATTACTCATTTTTATTTCTTTTACTTTATTATTAATATTACATTATATTATTATTTTATTACATATAATATAATGATATAATTATTTATAATTATGATTAATTTTATTACTAAATTTTATTATTCAAGAATACGGTAAATTTCATATTTTCATTTTAGTATTCGAGCTTGGCATATCAATGAACGGTTAAGCTTAGGATTGCGGCGAGTGGAGAAATAAGAGGGTAACTCTGAAATTTTTGAGACACGCGCAGACAAGAAGTTACACAGAAAAATTAATGGTTTAATTTGAAAATACAGAGTATTTTAACCCAGCAGACAACTTTTTACTGACTTACTTCAAGTTGTTTAGCGCAGAATAAATTTTAGACAGAAGAGAAAATGGAGTTGACGCGAGAACATTATCGTGCTATGACTTTCTGTGATTTTAAAGCTAGATTAAATCAAGAGGAATGCTTTCAACGGCTGCAATTAGCATTTAATGGTGATTCTCCATGTTCTGCTACTGCATTCAGATGGTTTAAAGAATTTTGCAATTGTTGCAATTCTCTTCAGGATGATGAACACACAAGAAGGCCGCGCGGTTAGCAGTAATCCGGGCTAATGTGTCTACCATCTGAAAAATGTTAATGAATGATAATCGCTGTACCTTCCAAATGATACAGAAGGAACATAAAATTGGATCTGCAGCCCTACACAAAGTTATTCATGAAGAATTACATGCGAAAAAAAGTAGCTTATCCGTTGGGTTCCCCATAATCTTACTGAGCACCAAAAAGAGGAAAATGTCAAAATCAGAAAAGAAACCCTTAAATTGCTAAAAAAAATGAGGGGGGCCACCGCATCATTTCTAAAATTTCAACGGGTGATGAAAGATACATACCGATTTTGGACGTTCCAACTTGTCAAGAAAGCAAAGTATGGGTCTTTGAAAATGATCCCATGCCAACAATGGTTAAAAGACAACGAGCAATGAAAAAAGTAATGTATGCCGTTTTCTTCAGAAGTACGGGATTGGTCAAAGCCATCAAGTTGGAAGGACAGAAGACAGTAACAGCAAACTAGTTTACTACTAAATGTCTTCCAGAAATTCTCCAAGAAGTTAATGTTAGGGAATTAATATTTCACCATGACAATGCATCTTCCCATACAGCCGGATTAACAGTTAGGTTACTTAAACAAAAAGAAATTAAAGTGATAGAACATCCATCATATTCTCTGGATCTAGCGATGTATGACTTTTGGTTATTTTTTAATCTAAATAAGAATTTACGTGGACGTCGTTTTCATTCAGAAAAAAAGAGATTGATGTGTCTATAAATGCATTTTTTTCATCAATTCCAAGAAATGAATAGTTTGAGGTATTTTATCTGTGGAAAATTCGTCTACAAAAGGGCATTCATGCTAAAGGAGACTACTTTGAACACTCCTAAAATTTTGTAAGTATAACTTTAAGAACCTAGGAATATCTCAAAAATTTCAGAGTGACCCTCGTATGAAACGAAGTACACGATTGCCAATTCAGCGCTTACGACACGTGCGAAATCGGGATTGCTAATTTGGCGATTTATCTTGAAAGTTGGCATGGCTGATAATAGCACGGAAGTACCGAGATTATTACATAAAAAAAAACACTAAGAAAATATACAAAAACAAACCTGTATTCTTATTTGATTTCTCCGAATTTTCTGAATTCTTCAAAGCATCTTTTGTGATATATTTTTCTGCAATTTCGGGATAATCATTCTGTTTGATGGCAGGATATTTTACCTCCGATTTACCGTTATTAAAACTGTAACTTTCACCAGTCATTTCTTATCCAGCGTTAGAGTAAAAATTTCAGATCTGAATATAATAATAACACTTGTAGTAACTGAGTACTTTAAGTCCTGGAATAAATAACGCATCATATAATAATTTCATGTATAAAATAACTTCATTCACTTAATTCATTCATTCTATTAATATTTATCTGAGAATAACAAAATATGTAAAATCCTCTTTAATGTTTTTTTAAATATTTTTTTCTTCATTTTGACACAAATTTACATTCAAATACGTTTTAATACAAACTTGACATACACATAATATTTAACCTTTTATGAGGCTATTTTTTTATAATGATGTTATGTTAAAATATTTTTGGGATTGGAGTTGATTAATAAAAAGGAATACATTTAGATTACTACTCTTATTTAATTTGATTTTTAAGACCATTTTTTTTTTGGTGGAAAGTATGTTTCTTATCACTCACTGGGAGCTATATAAAGAAAGGACATCTTATGTTTTACACATTTCTTTTGATATATTGCATTACATGTAAAAAAACAATTTGTAAAAAATAAAATATACTGATGTAATTATGGATTACATATATTTTGCATTAAAAATATTAAAGAGTTATACATATAACTTTCCATGAAATTTTAGAAAACAGGGATCAATATGTAAAGGGACCATTGCAAGCTACACAAACGTATCTTTTTCTCGTGGGATTTTCTAGAGCTCAAACGTCTATACGTTTTTTGCCATCAAATTTATTCAATTGTAAGTCATCTGAAACAGTGTTGTTGCTTCGCTGGAAATTTGTAGGTCATCCTTTCTGCTCGCGGCTTAAAAATCAAGTATTAAGTTTTCATGCTTGCTGAAGTGCTAGCAGCACAAATCATAGGTGAAAAACAGCTTCCCATGGACGGTTGCGTCCTATTATAGCCCACCCCTGGATTTTGTGCTTTTTTTTCGCCAAGTTCAGCCCTTTTTTGTCGCCAAGTTGAGCGATAAGTTCACCAAGCTTGCAACCCTTCTTTTTTTAATTCTTCAAAATTATTTTAGTGACCGTTAGGTGTCTTCAACTAGTAATTTCCGTTAATTACGTTGGTTTCGGCAACCCTACTAACTATGCACAAGTAGTAAGGACCGTTACTATTTGATGCTTTGCTGTTATTCCGTTAGTATGTGCGATTACCGGTTATTGTTTTCTAGACGAAAGCAAGGTTTATTTATTTATTTATTTTTTCAATTTTTTGTAAAAAAGGTGGTAATTATTGGACGGAGCTTTCGGAAAAAATAGTTAAAAATATGAAGATGCCGTTCGAAAGGAGGAAATAATCCGCATGATGTAAGGAAAGGTACGTGGTTTGGCAAAAGCCGTTACAGTAATTTTAGAATGTGTTTGTCTTTTTAAGAAGCTAAATCATTCAGTATTTTGTTCATAAAGTTTTAAAAGTTAATAATTTTTCTCCTTCGAATATCGATTTATTCTTTTTAGAATGTTCTTAATTTTCTATTTTTCAACAGTTGAAAAGAAATTTCCGTTTTTGTCGTTCGGATATCCGTCTTTTTTTTTTTTTTTAGGATGCCATTAATTTTCTGCTTTTAGAAGCTAAATCTTTCATTAATTTGTTCTTATTTATTTTTTTAAACTCTTAATTTTCTACTTTTCAGCAGTTAAAAAAGAAATTTCGATTTTTGTCCTTCCAATATCCGTTTTTTTTTTTTGTCCTTAATTTTTTGTCCTGCTTTTAGAAGCTGAATCTTTCATTAATTTGTTCTGAACGTCTAAAAAATTGTTTTCCTCAATGGAACTTCGATTCCTTCTTTTCGGAATGTTCTTAAATCCGTACTTTTCAAAATTTAAAAAAGAATTTTTCGATTTTGATCTTTAGATCTCAATTTTTACTTATTAGAATGCTCTTCATTTCCGATTTTTAGAAGCCGAGATTTTGCTGAATTTGCGAAATTAATGTCTGTAAAATTTCTCTTTCGATTCCTTTTTTTTTTCCGGAATGTTTTCCGTTTCCTACTTTTGAAAAGTTAATTTTTCATGGAATTGTTCGAAAAGTTAAAGTACCTATTATTTTCAGAAGCTCGTATATTTTCTTAAAGCTCTAATGTTTTCCATTTTTGCTCCTTCGGACAAGACGCCATGTTTTTCCCAGTTGGCCTAAACTCGACTTTGAAAAACGCGCTTGGCGCCATTTTGGCGCGACTTTAAAAAAAATTTCGCTAAGGGGTGGGCTATAATAGGAATTTACCCCCATGGACATTTAATAATTAAGCTGGTTGCAAGAATATTTATCACGGCCTTAGAAGGAGTTAAAATAGGAATAATAATACATATTTCAAAAATATTTCAAGTATTTTTGTTAACTTAATAGCAATAAATTGAAAAGAACTTATTTCTTTATTGTTATAGGACTTAATGAACACTAGACAATAATTAAATTAAATTTAGCACATACAATTATAAGTAAATTATCACACAAAATTAATATTTTTTTAATACGAATATAGAACGACTTTGATGAAAAGTACCCTATTAGAACCAAAAAACATAAAAGTTTATTTTGTCACACACACATTGAAAAACAAAACAAAAAATAGAATCAGTAAGCCTACTATTTTACATTTTCCCCTCTATATGCATTGATAAGACATTCATCGTAGATTTTGAAATTTTATCCCATAGTCTATGCTTTTTTTTCTTAAGTTGCATTCAATATTAAGGGGAAATTTTCAAAATATCACTCTCAAGTGCAATTCAAAAATGTGAGTTCATAAAATATAAGAATTCCTTTAATATAGTTAAATGAAAAAGGCGAACTTTGTCCCTGAATCGCTCTGTATTTCATACCTCAATAGTATAAGGGGTATAATGTGTGACTTTAAATTGGATACGATTCTGTACATTGTTATTAAACAAATTCTTTGTGGAGTCAATATTTTTCGAATAAGAAAATATTTGTTCACATAGTTACGTTTGTAGAATCAAGAACTGAAAGCAAAGTGCATGCAATTTTCCCTCTTAACTTAATTCTCTTCAGCAATGGCATCGAACTATTAAAACAAAGCTGTCAATTTATCATTATATTCCAGATTTTTTCGTAATTCCGTAAATTTTGCTTTTAATAATTCTCTGAAGATGTTGTTTCAATAAGCTCCAATTCAAAGTTATGAACTTCAATCCACTCAAAAATTGACAAATCTATAGAATGGTGTCAAGTGCCACTGAGAATTGAGTGAGTTAATATTAGAGTCGCAATGTTAAGCTAGAAGAGGGCTTTTTGCGATGGACCTCGTAATTTTGAACCATGGTCAAGTGACGCGGACGACACCTGAGCTGGCACCCCCTATCCTAACTACCACACCACACCAACGGGAGGACGTTTGAGCTCTCGACAGATTTAACGTGCATCGCGCCCCTATACGGCGGATCTTTAGTGGCACTAGAATCGAACTCATGACACGTTAGCCATGATCCGATGCCTAGATCACTCGGCCACTGAGTCGTGACAGAATTGACGTACATTAATCCTGCCTGCATATTGAAAATGTTATAATAATATAACAAATATTTCATAAAAATTCTTTGATATTCTTTGGACAAACTAAATTTTTAAATATAGCTCACCTTTTTAATAGAAGAATTGGTTAAATTTTGTAAAAAACGTTTAAAATGGCATTTACATCAGTACGAAAATATTGCAGTGATTGAAACAGAAAAAAACAAAATCTATTTATTATTTAAAGTCAAACAGTTTCAAAACAAGTAATAAAAAATGCACAGAAATTATTTATTATTCGAAAAATTCATTATTTTTGAAAAATATTCGATTAACTCCTAGCTTTATTAAATTTGATACTACCTTCAAAAATAACCATGAAATTTTAATTTGATATCATTTCATGTAAATATCCAAGGTAAGATTACCTTTACATAAATTTGGTTAAGAGTTGTGCATGTTTATATTCGAATAATATTCACCAGAAAACCGGACAATTCAATCATAAGGAAGAAGTGAGAATGCTCAGATGTTCTTAAAGAACATTTTTTGAACCGACTAGCTGACCCTGCCACGCGTTGCTGTGGCTTTAATACGTTAGTTCAATATTATCCTAAGCTATTCAATGCAGTCAAATTAATCTTCGTTTATAATTTTGGAGGGTTGAAATAAAGTATAAAACAACAAATTATTTTAATTTTGCATTTCATCCATCTCCTATTTGAGTGTAGAATAATGCATGAATTACTAATGAAGTCATTAAGTAACAACATATGAAGATTTAATTTTATAAATATGGTGAATAACGTTGATTCTTTGCAATTTTTAAAATTATTTTTATCATTTTAAAGTATAACAACAAATAATTCTATACAACTAATCGCTAATCGGTGCACAATATTTTTCGGTAACCCGTATTTTGCAAACTCAAATAGATTCAACGGTTTCCGCACACGTGAGCATGTAATATCTAGTTGCACATTCGAGAAACATGGATTTTCTAAGTCCAAGTATCAAATGAATATTGTTCGGGTTTCGGATTCATTTATGGTCATCGCGAAAGGCAAACGAATCGGGAATTGAAGCCTTTTGAATGGTATTAGAGATCCTGACGGTATCAGTGGAATACGTGGCAACAGTTTCCGTAGTAGAATAACCGAATTTTCGTTTAAACTTTACAGTCAAAATGTTTGCTTCAAGAAGTTCCCGGTAATTCTTTTGATGATGAAACGTACTCCGTTGCATAATCTAGGTGGATTTAAGTTACGCAAAAGAATATCCAGGGAACTAATCTTCAACCGAAGATTGTGTGATGGCATTCCTGTTAGTTCTAGAGAATTCAAAAAATCGGTTGGAAAATTTGCGGTTTTGTTTTCATCAACAATAGTGTCGATAATATGCAAAATTATATGATCGGTTGAGTAGTTTCGGAGTTCATTGCGCACAAACACTGTGACACGTATATTTTATACATAAAGATATATATGTCGAATTCCAGTTTCATCAAATAGGTTCGCTCTCTACTTTTGGTTTCTGTTTGGAAAAATTCCAAAAAATCATTTATATCCGGACTCAATTTTTTGTCAACATTTCTTCGATTATATTCTAGAGTAAATTCAGTAGGTATAATTTTCAAAACGACAGCAATTAACTTAGAGCTGTAAGATTTGGGTTCTAAGCCTAACGCGGATAAGCTCCTAACATTTACTTAAATTTCGCTATGTAACTTTTTAACTTTGGAATGTTATTCGATTTATAAACTGGAAGCAGATTTATTTTTTATTCATATGGTTATTAATTATTACTTCTTTTTTTCCAAATCTTTTTTAAGAAGCTCAACAGCAGAATCATAGCTTAATTCATTAATCTCAAAACCTTCTATTGCTTGAGCAGCTGAACCAGATACATTGCTTTTTAAATAATTAAATTTTTCTATTTTCGAAAGTGAATTATTATCATGGATTGAAATTTGGAACGTATTCCAGAAGCTTTAAACTGAGTACAATCTCCATAAAATTTTTGAGTCATTAACTTTGGAAGTTTAACAATGTTATTTGTATTTACAGAAGTTGAATTCTGATCTGTACCGCTACACACAATGGAATTAATCTAACTTTTGTTTTATTTTCTTGTTTGCGCGAAAAATTGTAGTTATTTTGTCACAGTAATCAAATGAAGTACTTAATTCAGTGTCATATTGTTCTAATGTGTGGTTTCGCTTAAAATTATGCCATCAATATTTCTTAACTCTTCCGATCTAGTTATTAAATTCAAATTTTCCTCAAGGGAATCAAAATCAGTCAGTTCTTCTTTTAATAAATTCTCAACGGTTTTAATTAACCGTGTCGCTGCCGATCTTAGTGCTGTTCGCACTTTTTTGTTTTTTTCGCGATGCTTCTATTATAATGAATAAAATCTTCTTACCTTTAGCAGGCTTCACGCACTTCAAAGCGCTATTCCAATATATCAGTTAATTCAAAAAGAGAATTCAAAACAATGGTTATATTTACGATCTCATATCGTTCATCAAATTTCGAGAACAATTAATTGTTCCAACCTTTAAATCTATAATTAATCTCTTTTTGGCCAATGCTCCATGAAAAAAATCAATATTATCTATTCAAATAGAGAAAGACATTGATACAACCTCTCCCTTCGAAATCTAGTTTTATTCTAATAAAAAAAATAGTGATTGCACTGATCTAAGCAATAAATTAGAAGCGAGCGTTCTGGCGCCCACATAGACAAAACAAAAGGGGGGAATTTTGCTTCGCGGGAATATTCGCAAAATCTGGCAACGTTTTTTCCGGATTCTCCACATTTCCGGCAATAAAAAAATTATGGCGTGATTAATTGAAATAAAAACTATCCTATGTTTTAAGTTGAACGAAATGACACACAGTATGCAAAATTATATTATGATCGGTTGAGTAGTTTCGGAGTCCATTGCGGACAAACACTGTGACACGAATATTTTATATATAAAGATGTTCTGAATCCCTTTTGCAACTAAAGGAGCAAAGTTCGCCTCAGCTTCATTAAAGCAAAGATAAATGCGTATCTCTTTTTTTAATAGTTCATATTTAGCTTATTTATAAATTCATCTCTTTTTACCAATCATGACAGCCTCCTCTTTTCAAAAAGATCAAAGTCCTTTAGCTCTACTGTTTGGAATTTTTTCAACAAGAACAACAGTATATATCACAGAAAAAGTAGTGAAGGCAAATAGAGAAGGAAAAAAGAAAATCTACGCCTTATTCTAAATTTGGTTTTTAATTATTACGGTTTTATTATTGCGATTATTCTATTTTTTTTTTTTTTCAGTTTTCATTTAGCTATGTTAAATTTATAACCCTGCCTCTATTATCATCTATTTCCTAACCGATAGCATAATATTTTCAGGAGGTTTTTTAACTTCGCTAAACTAGACAAATACCAGACACAAACAGGTTTAGCATAAAACATTTTCCTCTAAGGGACAATTCTACATTAAATAGACCTATGTCAAATGACCACTGGAAGGAATAACTGTGTTGTTTATTTACACTATATTACATCCCTGTGTTTTAAAATAGGAGACACTATTTCACATGATTTGGCTGAATTATGTAAGGATTTTTTGTGGTTTTGAAAAAAAAAATAGAAATATAAAGAGCTTTTATTCATTTCACTAAAATGTTCCCCTTTTTGATTTAAATGCAAAACTTATCACAATTTCGGGGTAAAATCTGACGTCCTATGTTTTTTTAAAACATTCATGAACAAAGCGACATATACTTGCTATCCTATGATAAGCTAGAGGAGCAAAGTGTCCAACACCTTGAACGAGTTAAAAAACACATTCAAGTAATTTTTAATGTGCTAGAAAAAGATTGTTTATTAATGTTGCCCTCTAAAGCAACGCGAGGGGTACTCGCAAAGGTCCTAATAATTTCAAACCACGGTCAAGAGAAGAGGTTGACAACTCAGCAGGCCTCCCATTCTCCTAAGTTTCATTTATGCCTCGATAGATTTAAAGTGAATCAGTCATCTTTAAAGTGTAGAGGACGATACCTGGGCTAGCACCCTGTCTCCAAACTGTCACACCACGTCAACGGAAGGACGTTTGAACCTCGAGAGATTTAACGGTGGCGTGGCAGGAGCGGACACATAACATTTCGTGGCCTTAGCGGACACTTTAAAACTCATCGTAGTTTGAGCGGACACATTTCCCCCCATCTTAGAACAGATTCTTTCCCCCATCTTAGAACAGCCACGGTTACGTAGCCAGAGCGGACAGTATAGAAGGTAGAATTCCAAATTAAATGCAATCACTGGCAGAAACCAGCCTAATATCCACTTATTAGTTAAAATACTAAAAGAGGAAACACAAAAAGTGTTTTTTAATTTGAAATCCAAAGAAATAGGCGATCCTGGAATAAAAGGGGGGGGGGAACATACGTAAAATTGGATGTAAGATTTGAAAACATCTTAAAAGAATTCGAAACATCAAACAATTTAGAAAAATGCCTAAAATCTTTATAAGTTTTGTAACTAGGTTGGACTAAATCCAATGGTAAAGGATATTTATGCCTTCATAATAAAGGTTAGTTAGTATTTGGTTACTTGTATTTATTTTTCTTTTATTTACTTTTGTATCTGTTTTGTACATTTTACTTCTAGTTTTTATATATTTACTTACATTAATGAAACTAATTAATTTTATGGTAATTGCACCTGTTCTAATATTTATTTGACTCTAAATACAGTTTTCTATAATTTTTAAATATTTCTCTGAAAGTTTTTGTTTTTATTACATTGCGCTATGTTTTTAAAGTGTATTCGCACTTTATATCTTAAATATTTAATTCAAATTAAATTTGATTGGCAAAAATGTATTTATCCTTGTAATTCAATAATCGAATCTGTTCTAAGATGGGGGGGGGGATGTGTCCGCTCAAACCACGATGAATTTTAAAGTGTCCGCTAAAGCCACGAAATGTTATGTGTCCGCTCCTGCCACGCAACCGATTTAACGTGCATCAGCCGCCTCTACCAGGTGCGGATGTTCAATGGTACCGGAATTCGAATTCATGACTTGGCACAATGCCAGCTGCAAGTTCGCGATTATGACCACTCGGCTATCGAGACCATCTATAAATAAAAAAAGTTATATATGCACATTTTATAACAAAGATTAAATGTAAAAAATTTAGTCATAATGTGGGGGCTATATATACTTATCTCTGTCAGTGTTCAGTCATAAGCCTTGAAGTTATGCGATTCATGGAATCGAGTCCCGATTCAACCTGAGAAGACTAGCCCGTGGAATAGTTAGCGGAATGTTTTTTTTATTGAGAACACATTTATAACCCAGTGCACCACAAAGTATCACACGGGGGCTGACATAGAAGTAAGCGTGAAGCACACATCACAAAGGAAAGGAGGATTATAACACAAACATCCATGCCTTCTCCGGGATTCGATCCCAGGCCCTACGGCACCGCAGTCAGCGTCACTAACCACTATACCGGATGGACGGCTTCTTCCGTTTATTTTAAGTTTTTCATCGGCAATTGTTTTGAAATTATCTAGTGATGTATTTAAGACTCAAGGTCATCAGTATAACTTATGAATTATTCACGAAAGCCTTGAAAATTTTCAAATTTGTTATGTACTAGCGTTAACTATTCGATTTTGTAAATTATTTCTTTATTTTTGCTTGTCTACGGATATTTTTCGCATACAGATGATAAAATCAAACATTACACTAATTTAAAATGTAATTTAAAATACATTCACACAGGATAAAGACTTACATTTTCTTACAAAAAATTCATTAACCAATATTAATTTTTCTTTTTGTATAAATAGATTTAAAAGATCTAATAGTTAATGTTTTTTGATTTACGGTATATATTATTAACAAATTATCTTCAATATGAACTTCTTGGCTTTGAATTCTGCAACGAAGCTTGTGTCTTTTAGAAGCAAAACATATAATTTTGAAGCATACCGAAATAGACCTTAGAAAAGCAGGCTTTTTATATGTAACAAGAACCTTAGTCTCTGAATAAAACTCCTAGTAGCACTGTAAGTTATCTCTTATCACGTTTAAAATTTAATATAACACTGCTCACAAATATGTTATGACCAGCATTAATTTTTTTACTATATTCAAAACACCCATCCCCTAATAGAGAATGGCGCTACACTTTAAATTCAAATATATAAAGTGACTACATTAGGAACCCGGTTTCTGAAAAAGCATACACGGATGATTTTTTTAGACATTTAGTGTCAGTTGAATTATAATATACATGTAAAACTGTTTTAAGAATATTATAAAAAAAATTTAAAAACTATGTTTTGGCAAAAAATGAAGAGTGGTATATTTTCGAAATATTCTTTTATATAGCTAGAACTTCTATACTGGGTTTATCTAAAATTTTTGAAAAATATAATTTAGAAGGGGATTTTATTCCCATTTTATTACATCAAAGTAAAGAAGTTTTTCACAAAACCTCCCGATATTAATTCAGTTGATGGTAACTCTGAAAATAAAGTGAATTTTTGAAAAATTTCAGTTCAACACCAGAATAAAAGTCTTAGCTAAGTAGGTATAGGCAAAATATTATTATTATATAAGCATTGTCAAAAGGAGAATGTATTGAAAATATGTCATTCGTTCTTCGTTTTTTGCCAAAAAATTGCATATAAAAATTTTTTTCCTTGTAAAAATCTTAAAAGAATTTTACATGAATATTCTCATTCAACTGGTCCTAAATATCAAAAAAATTCCATTTATACACTTTTTTAAAACTGCGGTTTTAATACGCAACAAACTTACATGCTAAGAATTATTGAATTTAAATTCTGAAGAATGTATATTTGTAATTTACATTCCGGAAAACATTTAGTATTGAAAGCAACCAAGCAAAAAGATATAAGTACTCACCTCTTTTTTTTCTTTCTCCAATGTCTTTTTATATGCACGCACGGTTATCTCCAAATCAGAACAGAAATTCACTATCCTCTGTTAGAGAACTCTTTGATCATAACCTCAAAAACATCATTCATAATGTCTGGAAATTTGGAGAAATGCCGAAATGCGTAGCAGAACCGGTTAATGACCAGAATATGGCGTGATTCTAATTTTATGGATTCATCCGATGGCTTGAAAAACTCTTCGCTTTCATTAGGGTTAATTTTTTTTTTTCGGAATTTTCAGCTGCACTACAGAAGAGTCAAATTACTCTAGAAACGTTTCAAGTTTCCTAGAAGCCAACATTAGTGTTAGTAGGTCCTTTGACTTTATTTTCGTGGAACATCACAAGATGTTCAGCTCTGTCAAGAATAATTTGGTGTAGGGGGCACCTTTTTTTATACGCATGCAGGGAGCGACAACTGGTATTTAGCAGTTTAGAACTACTTAACTTCAAATTGATTACGATGACTTCATAGCGCTTTCTCAATAGTTTCCGTTGTTTTATCTTCAAGGTTGTTTTATTCTTTTTGCGCGTCTGGTAATTATCGCGGGTGGGATTTAGGAAAGGCTTAAGGTCAATGACAGGGTACACAATAGGGTTACAAAATCGGATGATAGGGGAACAGAAAATTGTATGCAAAAAAAGATGACTATTTTTAAATATGAAAAGTGTTTTTATTGTTACAAATTGCTGGCTGGGTCTAATTTTGGTAACACATTTCACAACGGCGTTATCTCAAATGATAAGAGAACCTTGTTTCATTTTTTTTTTACTTGGATTTCATGTGTTTAGTTGCTATGATCTTCTTTTTTAATTTAAGGTAAAAAGAATCTACTGCCGTGATAAAGTGAAGTATATCAGATATAACAAACATTGTAAAATAAGTGATATAAAAAAAAAAATTTAAGTCAATTTTTACGTAGGTCAACAAAGAAAATTTTTATTTTAGTTACTTTTTATCAAATAATTACAACTAATATAAATATGTATATACATATGACAGGATCACAACATTAAGTGGCAATTAATTTTTATTAATTATCATTAAAGTATCGTATTCTCATCCAAAATAGTCCTGTATATAAAATTACTGAGCGATTAAGCGCTTTAAAATGTATTTTATTAACGATTGAAAATTTTAACAACATATAGGGGGAAATTGTGAACTAATAGTAGGAATTGAATAAAGCATATATATTAAGAAACACAGGACACACAACAGAGGTGAAACTTCCGAAAATATTTTATTTCCAAAATCACTATAAAAATTGAATAGGGCAGTGCTCTTTAATATTTGCGACCCAGTTTAGAGTCATAATTTTCATCGCGCCTCCCTCATACAACTATGTATTGAATGCAATAAAATAATGTACTTCGACGCTAAAGCTACAATGCGATTTTAATTATAAACTGCCCAAAAATTATCAAGATAAGTATTATATTTTGTATATAATTTTGTATATGACAAGCCATGTAAGTAGCTACTAATTACTAAACGTTTTTAATTTAGTATTGATAAATTAATTATCACATGCTTTTTGGCATATTGATACATTTATAAGTATACTATATCAGTATTAATACGTAATTTTTATATCAGAATGTATTCTGTTTTTTTTTTTTTTAGTAAATTGATACATTTTTTAAGTCTTTTATTTTCGACTTTTCTATATGCTCAAGCCCCCCCCCCCACCCTGGGGGGGGTGGCTTCGTCTCACTGTTTGAGAAACGCTGCAATAGGAAGATAATAATAGGCTTCATTGCTCCATATTCAAAATATCTCTATCAATCTACAGAAAAATCTCACTAACAATCGAATTAGAGCATAGGTTCTCAACGTGGGCGATAACGCCCCCTTGTGGGCGTTTAAGGCTTTCAGGGGGCGTTGAGATAGCACGAAGGCAGAGGCGTAAGGCGTAATGGCGGCGTAAGGCGTGGGCCATTGCCCACGGCCTCGCGCTACATAGGGCCTCGCGTCTCAAAACCGAAATAAATTAAACGAAAAGCAAGGAAAATCCAAAAATGCATACCACAGGATTTTTTATAATTAATAAATTAGAAAATTCTCAGCTCTAAATCATTTTTACTAAAAGATATTGAAAAATGTATATATTTACTTTTTTGAAAAAGATATTCTATTTATCGGTGCATGGAAGCATATGAACAAACAATTCGTGAAAGTATTGATTTCCATTTTCTTTTTTTAAAAATTTCTCAATTTTGCCATTTCTGCTCATTCGTTCATATTTATTATGACAACATTAGCTGGAGTTCAGCTGCTATCACGCGGTGAGTCCCCGGTTAGAGATGGGGTATAGCTCAGGACTTCCCATCATAAGAAAGCCAATTAAAACATCGCATGCAGACGCAGTCTCGCTTCATGTTTCTACATCATATTATAAATTTTAAAAGTATTTGATGTGAGAATAAATAATAGTGGTGCTGGGTATTTTTCATAATTTATCAATCATGTCAGGCTTAGGCACAAAGAGAGATAGATATAAAGGGAGAAAATGGGAATCTGGTGCAGCAAAAAGAAAAAACGGAAAGAGTTGTATCCAATCAGGTTTAAGTTCAGGTATAATGAAATATCTCGGTCAGGGGGGACTGAATTTGGTAGTACAGAATCAAATTAATCGGTTCCTTCGACTTCTCAACACCATTTATCCGTATCCGAGTCTCCGTTGAATTCGGAAGTTACTCCAGATGCACCGACTATTGATACCGAACGACGAAAATCAGAAATAGAAATAGGACCAAAAGTTTGCCAATCATAATCTGACTTTGTGATATCTGTGTTCACGTTGAGTAACATAAGTCACAATCAAGAAGAGAAGATTGAGATTATTTTTTCGCCTGTGAACAGAGATGCCAGTGATGTAGTGAAACAAGCATTTCCCAATTTTGACCCGGGATTGTGTACGTTTTCCATAATAGATGCTCACCAATCATGATGTAGTTCAAAGCGGTGCCACACAGCAGTTAAATAAGAGTGATGAATATTATCCTAAAGATGATGATCATAGACCCTTTTCCGATTTTCATTTCTCAAGAAAACTAAATAAGGGTGAAACTCAACGTCGTCGTTGGTTGGTTTATTCAAGTACTAAAAATAAAGTTTTCTGTTTTCCATGCAAACTATTTGGCAATTTACAAACTCAAATGGTACAGGAAGGGTGCTGTGATTGGAAACACTTTTAAGTAGTATTTTACACAGACATGAGAATACTAAAGAACATATGGCGCATGCACCGCGATGGATAACAATTGGAATCCAATCAATTACATTAGAGAAGGGAATAAAGCATGGAAAAAAACATTAGACCGAAAAAACGAAAGGCGAATAATTGAATTTCAAAATCATTGGTACAATTTGTTTGAGAGATTAGCTGATATCTTAAATTTCTTAGCCTATCATAAATTGGCGTTTAGAGAGTTCACAGAGAATCTCTCAAAACAGACAAAGACACTAAGAATTCTGGAAACGCCATATAGACTTTTTAAATTGATATCTAAATACGATCCTACGTTACAGGAACACATAAATAATAATAAACAACTTGCACATCATTATCTAAGCCACGATATTCAAATGAATTGATCACAATCATGTCAAATACCAGTGAAGTGATTAGTGGGAGAAAAGAGGCAAAATATTATTCTTTTTTTACACGACTGCACTAGAGACTGTAGTAGAATTGAAGAAAAATGTCAGTCATCTTACTACATCAACTGGAAGTATAGAAGAAAACTTGATCTGATTTTTTGCTGTCACTGAAACGACTGGAGAATATTTGGCCAATACAATACTGGGAGAGCTAGAAAAAAATGGCTTGGATATTCAGAACTGTCGTGGACAATAGTGCAAATATGGTAGGCATAAATAGTGGAGTTAAACATTAAATATAAATCCCAGGGCATTTTCCCCACCTTGCGGTTGTCATAGCTGGAATCTGTTATTTGTAGACGCAGCTAATTAATCAATGGCAACAAAACCATTTTTTCGTTTGATTTCAGTAGATTTTTTTTTTTTTTTTTTTTTTTTGCTGTTTTCAAGTTTTTGCAAACGCTGGAAAATTATCAAAGATAAGTTAAAGCTTACTATTAAACCTTTATCAGACACAAGGTGGGAAAGCAAAATCAAAGCGTTGAAGGCCGCGTTATTAAAATTTGATGTTGCTGTTGAAGCATAGAAAACTTAAAAAACCGAAACGGAGCAATCCGACACACTCAGCGATTGCGATTCCATTTTAAATGAAATTTTCTGTTTGGAATTGATCGTATCAATACATGTATGGTATGTGTTATTAACGCGTGTCAATACCATAAGTAAATTAAGGTATTGTACAAGCCCATTTATGCGCATTACTCTCTCTTGAACATTAGCGTACATTTTGTAGCTTGATCAAAGAGTATAGGCCAACTGGATTCGGAAAATGTTTGTCTGACGTTCGTAAGTTTATTGAGAAAAGCAGTTATGATTTGCCAAAAGATTTTTAAAATAAAAGGGTAACCAAAAAGAAAAGAATGTTTGATTATGAAGTCGGCGATCAACCTATAGAGTCTGTCATATGCATTAAGCAGACTTTTTTTAATACAATGATTGATTCTATGATAAGCAATATATATGGGTTCAAGATTTGTCTTTAAATCATTTGGAAAATTTTGGTTTTCTCTCACTTACGCAAGTTTAAAATATTCCAAAAGAGCAAATACTGAAGAACTGAAGTATTACACACAGTTCTGCAAGTAGGTGAGAGCAGTGACTTCCAACCTTACGAGAATTATATGAAAAATAACAAAATATGAGATCCCAAATTAACCCAACACCATTACAGTCGGGAAACATTTGCTCCAACATGTTATAGAGAACAATTTGAAAGAAATTTTCCCAAATATTTACGTTGGCTTCCGAATTTTGTTAACAATACCTGTAAGTACCGCCTCTGCTGAGAGGAGCTTTTCAAAATCAAAACTGATAAAAAAATTTCTGTAAGAAATACAATGTGTCAGGAAGACTTTCAGTTTTGGCAGTTTTATCTATTGAAGCAGATATAGCATATAAGAGAAATTATGAACCAATCATTAAGGATTTCAGCAAAACTAAAAGTAAAAAATTTCTGTTTCTTTAATTTTTTTTTCTTCTTTTTTCATTATTGTTTAATGTGCAAAATAAATATGAGTAAAAAGTTTGGTTTTTTTTCTTCATGAATAATTTTATTTTTATTTTATAAACCCTTTTTTTACGTCACCAGAAGGCCTCGCGAAATGTATCTTGCCCACATTAAGTTCAGGTCTCGCGCCGCCACTGCATGAAGGGGCTTGGTCAGATTAACCAAAAAAGACTAAAAAACACGCTGATCATCTACTAACAAAAGTAAACTTTAATACTGTTTACTTTTGTTGTATGTATTTAAATCATTTCATATCAATGTACGAAAATTCACATATTTCGGTAGTACCGGCCGTGGATGAAAGCTTTAAAAAGATTGCATTGCATTCAGACCTACATTATATTGAATGATATAGTGCATTTTAATTTCTATAGTGCACGTGTTGTCTTTGTCTTGGAGCAGTAGGAAACATGTTTCGCGTCCACTCCATTTCATTACGTATATTATCCAAGAAACATAATTAAATATGTTAACCAGGAATTAACGTGATTCTATAAAGGCTGAAACTGTCAATTTATATTTATTTTGAAAGCAATAGGTTATTATGAATGACTTCGTATCATTTAAGCCCCTGCCTGTCTTTATAACAGGTAATCTAAAAACCTTTTATTCCACTCTTTTAAATGCAGAAATTCATTAGCGTTTCTATTCCAACAATATCCTACATATATGACTAAAATATGTAATATTACACACTTAAATATATTTGTGGCAATAGATATTTCAGATTCGTAAGTAGAAAAACTGGGACTTCAGGGGGGAAAAAAGAAATTAAAAAAATATATTCTTTTAGTAATAGTTTTTAAAAATAGAAATAATTTTTATAAATAGTTTTTAAAACTTAACTCTTGTTTTTACCATTTATTATGTATACTCTTATTTCGCTAGAGTGGGAGGGGGCGGTGTCGAAATATTCACCATAAAAGGAGGCGATATCGAAATATTTATTAGAAAAGGGGGTGTCAGTTCAAAAAAGGTTGGGAACCTAGGAATAAGAGTATAGTCGTTGATGTCTTTTTTTATTTTAACCTTTTCATGTCTAAGAAAAGCATTTTCTCCCGTTTTAAAATTGGGATTGTCGTATTTATATAATTATAACCTCTTATATGCATTTTTTACACAAAATGTCAAATCAGAACGTATGCTGAATGCAATTACGTAAAGGGAAACGATTTGAAAAGAACTGTTAAATCAATTGGCGCCAATGATAAAACATTCTTTGACTGTATTTTTATTACTTATTTCAGTTTATGTCATGTAATACTGTATTACTGTGTTTTCTCTCATATTTTATGTTATTCAGTAGGAATAATTTTGTATAAGAATAAAGTATATTTGAGCAAATGAAAACAAATGCCTGATAAAACTACACATTGATTCAAGCTGAACTGACATTTTGATCCAAAAAAGCCACAAATTGTTGTGTATTTTCTTTATGATTTTTATTAAGGTTGTTCTAAGCAAACTAAAATAATCAGTCAAATAGTAATATTTAATCTTACCAACCATACAGTTCTTATAAGGGTTAATGTCATATTTTTTCAATACAGTTTGTTTTTATATTTAAAAAGTTCCTTTCAAGTTGTGTAAAATTTTAAAACCGATCTATTCAGAATTACATCTTTGTTCTATAATAAAGAAAATTAGACATAAGGTTTCGATTACTTTGAGACTTTATTCACAAGTTTAATAATTTGAGAAGTAATAAGTGATTTTTGGAACATAATGCATTGCAAGGTTTTAAAAATAGTTCTTTTAAACGATTCAATTCAAGATTCCGTGTGCTAGGTTGATTGATTGATTGTCTGTCAATTCAGAAACTACTCAAGGGTGATTAGTGACGGACCTCATAATTTTGTACCAGATCTAAATGATGTGAATGGCACTTACAGCTGACACCGCCTGCCCAAACTTCGACACCACACTAACATGAGGACTTTTAAGGTTTGACAGATTTAAAACCACAATCTGAATACGGATCCGAGTGTCAGTGAGTGAGTATTAATGTCACACTATTCAGCTACACGAGGGGCTGCCCCCTCTCTCTCCTAACTTACACACCACACCAAGAGGAGGACGTTTGAGCCTCTACATATTTAAACGTTTCATATAACTTCGTCATTTTGATTTTAAATCAGTGTAATATAAAAAAAAATTAATTTCGAAAAAAACTATAATATTTTTAAAAAGCATATATATACGAATTAAGAAATCCAGAAGTCTGCATTTTGTATAAATAGTATAATATAATTTCACGGAGTAGTACCAGAAAAATTATATACAGACATAATTATCAATGAAAGGCTTCTTCACTTTGAACTTAATGCAGCAATAAAAAAATTAACTGGCGGACGCGTCATTTGAGTCATAGACAACCGACAAGGACGATACTTGAATTAGTATCAAGTATCGCCTTCGTCACTTCAACAGTAATATAAGGTGGTTTTCAGATGAATCAAACTTTCAATCCATCTTCTGCCATTCATTAATTCAGCTTTTCTCAAACTGTGGGGCACGCCCCCCCCCCAGGGGACCATGATAATTCTGCAAGGGGGTGCGAGCACATTGAAAAGTCGAAAACAAAAGATTACTTTAAAAAAAATTATTAATTTACTGAAATTCTTTTGACAAAGTAAAAATAAAATTAACATTTACACTGATATAATAAATTTATTAATGTATCAGTACTGCACAATGTATTTTATTATTAATTTAACACAATACTTATAGTTAAGAACAAATTTAATAACTACCAATGATCCCCATGGGCTTGCCACATATAAAATTATATATAAAAATCAACACTTATCTTAATAATTTGTACAGTTTATAAATAATCCCTTCACTGCCGATTAAAAATTACGCGATTCGCTCCCCAATGCTTTCGTTCCCCACGTAGGTGCGCGTATTGATGTATAGAGGGAGGGGGAAGAAAGGGAAAAAATAAGGAAATCCTCTGATATAAGTAAATCCTTCGCAAATACTGTGTGTCAGGGTCTTTTTATTTCATTCCAAAGGCTTCGAAATAATTTTATGGACAGCAGTGCACATAAAAAAATCGTACTTCGGAAGACGTATATATACGTCCGGAAAATTTAACGCATTGGTTGAGCTAGACGTATATATACGCCGATGGCACTAAAGAGAATAAAGCCATATTGTAGCTTTAGCGTCACAAGATATACTACTATTGACTTCAATGCAATGTTATTTGTATGGAGGGGCGGGGGGCGAGCGATGAATGAGGGAGTAAACATTAACGTCGCACTGTTCAGCTACACGAGGGTTTTTGGAGACGGATCTCATAATTTTGAACCATGGTCAAGTGACTAGGACGACACCTGTGCTGGCACCCCCTCTCCTTACTACCACGCCATACCAACGGGAGGACGTTTGAGCTCTCTACAGATTTAACAGGCATCGCTCCCGTACGCGGCGGCCGAGTGGTCTAGGCATCGGATCATGGCTACCGTGTCATGAGTTCGATCCTAGTACCACTAAAGATCCGCCGTGTAGGGGAGCGATGCACGTTAAATCTGTCGAGAGCTCAAACGTCCTCCCGTTGGTGTGGTGTGGTAGTTAGGAGAGGAGGTGCCAGCTCAGGTGTCATCCACGTCACTTGACCATGGTTCAAAATTACGCGGACCGTCGCCAAAACCCTTGTGTTGCTAATCAGTGCGACGTTAATATTCTCTCACCCGTACACGGTGGGTCTTTAGTGGTACTGGGCTCGAACTCGTGACAAGCCAGCCACGATCCGATATCTTGACCACTAGGCTACTGCGACCACAGGCGCGCGATGAAAACTATAATTGATTATTGGGTCACAAATATTGAAAGTTTGAGAAGCACTACAGAAATTTATTTCTCTTTGCTAAAAGAGGCGGTGGGCCGCTACAGCCGAGAAATCGTGATCTGCGTTTTTGCGTTCGAAACTTGGTGGCAAGGAAGATCAGACTGGTAGAGGGCCTGATGAACGTTAATTAAGTCTGTCGCAGCTTAAAGTTCTCTCCTTGACATTATGTGGATGTTTGGAGAAGATATGCTTGTTCAGATGCCCTCTTCGCTACTAAGAGGCTCAAAACTAGGCGATCCATTTCAAAAAGCTCTTGTGTAGTTTCAAACATGATATTAAAAATCAGTTAATCTTAATAATAAATTTTGAATAATTTTTAAATCTACTAAATACACACACATACATTTACATAAATATGTGTTTGTGTATTTGTGTGTGGAATAATTCACGTTACTTTTCTCTTGAGTGTAGTTGAAATCCTGGAGAAGTGAAGACCATAATGGTATTCACTTCTCCAGGATTTTGCGTAGTAACCATTTTCTTGTTTACCCACCTTACGGAATATATAGCCATAACCTTATCTCTTCTAAATTAGAAGTTCCCCGTTTTTAAGTTAGGAATTAAGGAGCGCATCGAGACAGCGCTATTGCACCCAGATAGTTTTTTAATACAATGCTAGCACCATCTGTTATGTAATATGGGAACTAAAATAATTGAATAGTCCTATACTATTTTTGTATTGCTGTATTAGTCGAACGATTTTTGCTGAAGTTCTTATTGCATTTTATTTACATTTTGGATAATATTTGCTTTTCATTTCTTGTTATTTTTGCTTTATTTTATTAATTGTTTTATTATCTTTCTTGTTACTTTAATTAGTTAATTTGTTTTTTAATTTTTTGTAATCAACTTTTTAATACTTATTGGTATGATTGTACATAACAGAGACTTAATCTGCTCATTTTGCATAAAACAAAAATTTTTATTCCCGCAATTTTTTAATATGTTATTTTCCAATGAATTTCAACATTAAAATACTATTTTAATTATACATGACTGAAAATAATTTTTTTTAAATTCGACGCATAATTTTGCAAAATACTGATAGCATTTGTTACGCGACAAGATTACTCAGCTTTAACTATTGGCATAAATATGCAATTCAAATATGATATCCTGGTGATTATATTTGATTTCAATATATTGTAATGTGTGTGTTGAAAAAAATAGCTTAAATGTTGTATTAATATAATATTAATAATATATATTATATTATTTTGAGAAAGTTATTCTTAGAAGGTACTTTTAAAAAACTACTTGATAAGTTGACATATTACTTTATTCTTTTGAAAAAAGAATAGAACTTAAATCTAGTTGAATTAATTTACATGTTATATAAAAATTTAGGTTATTTTTCTAATATTTTATGCTTTAATTTTTCTTCACACAAAGCAAAAGTGCAGATATTTTAATGAAAGTTACAAAATCCAATATATTTGGCTTTTTTAGTCATATTTATTTTAAAAACAATAAATTATTTTTCATCAACTAAATTAATTGCAGATTAAACTGAGGTTTGAAAAATAATCATGAAATACATTCACAAAATAAATAATATTTTGGATAACAGATGGCGCTTGCATTGCATTAAAGAAAACTATCTGGGTGCAATAGCGCTGTCTCGATCCACTCCTAGGAATTAAGTGAAATCTAACATCATCTAAGTATCTAGACCAATCAGCAGAACCTGTACCAGAAATAATATGATTTTAATAGCTTTCGATAGTCCTTCGGTAGGAATAGACGGAAATTTCTGGATAGAGAAGGTTGCTTTTTCTGATTGTCACGTAAACCATGCGTGCTAATGTCTTACTTTGTGTTATGTTTGAGAGTGTTTTTCTACTTAACCCAATAAAATGAAGATTTAAAAGCACCAAGTATCATCAAAATTCCTTCAAATACTGCAGGAATTTAACTGACTGGATTTAAAAATGCTTTAGTTTCAACCGAAATATTTCATACATATATAGTATATATATATATAATTATTGCATATGTGAGAATACTTTCTTTTCATTCTAAGCTTCTCATAGTGAGCATTAAGAAATATTAATATGTCTAGTGAAATGTTATCAGTGCTTTTTTTGTAGACAAACACATTTTCTCGGAACCATTGGTGTTGCCGCGGTTGTCTAGTTGTCATAGTTATGAGCAAGCATGTCATGAGTTCGAGATCCACTACCAGTAAAACCTCGTCGTGTAAACTTGCTGTGAGGCCCAAAGTCCACCCTTGGCAAAGTGTGGAAGTTCAAAGATGGAATGCCTACTCAGATGTCATTCTCGTCACTTCCATATGGTTCAAAGTTACGAGGTCCGTCGCTAGTAGCCCTCGAGTTGCTTCATAGGGCGACGTTAATAAACGCTCACTCGATACCATTTGAATAAGTTTTTTTTTCTTCTAACGCTTTTTGATCAGAGAAAAAATTTCTTTAAATATGAAAGAGTCCACCTATAAGTCTATACATTTTTATGCCTTTGAATGCAAATATTTTTCTGTGTTTTATTATATTAAACTAAAATGACTCGCTATATAGAGAATAACATTTTAATTATTCCCTTGTTTGATTTAATTACCTCAACTTTGTTTTTAATAATATATTTCAAAGAAATCGATCTGCCACCATTGGTTATTTCCCGTAAAATATACAGTAGGTTAATGCTCTTTTGAGGCCAAGGAATGTCATCGACAAAAATGTGACAGGAGATAACCGGTGAGCGCCAAATATATTTCAGGTGAAGCAAAAATTGCTTAAGTTGATTTATAACAATGCTGTTATCTTGAAATATATACAATTATTTTTATGATCACTTTTTTTGTGTCTAACATATGATAATGAACTATCTCTGTTATCTCGCCAGGGGACAGATTCTGCTGACACGTTTTCTTTTAACTGATGGATTTCAGAGATTACTCACTTTTACAGTGGTAAAAAAAAAAGGAAGCAGTATGATATATTTCTCCATTCTCATTCCCAACCAGAAAAAAAAAATTGCATCACCGTTAATAAGTGAAGCAGAAATAAATTATGATTTTAAAATAATAATTAATATTTCTAAAATAACATAGTGTGACGTTTGGATAAATTGATGGGTAGCGTGAGTCTTAAGAGATTAAATTATTGATTTATTACGTCCTCTGTGTATATATTAACATTTATATCTAAGTTACTCCAACCACTGAGTACTTCAATACTATAGAATATTTTATTTGTGAAGGAGGAGGTAATCCCAACTTCTCTTTTCCAGTGTTTGAAACGAAGTGTCTCTCCACTCACTTGTGGTGGGGAGGTTCCTTCTCACACCTTTAATTGCGCTCAAAGTTCCAGCTTGCAGGTGGGATAAGGCCAGAGGCGGATTAAAGTAGTTGGAGGCCCCTGGCGGTAAAAGGTTTAAGGCCCATGGGTTTAAGAGTCGAAAAACTAAAATAGTGAAAAGAGTCAATTACTTTGAATTCTCAAAATAAAATGTATTGCAAAAACAACTAACTCATCGGCTAAAGAAAAATCTTAACTGAAGAAAAAAATTATAAACCTTACTTAAGAGCTTACAGTTTTGCTATACAGTTTGATTTCTCTTTGGCAAATTCATCAATTATTATCACCATATCTCGTATTTTGACCAAAACATTTTATTCTGTATATAATATGGCCATGTTGTTCACTTTCTCTTTCCTCAGATAGTACTTCTTAAATTATTTTTAACACGTTTTAAAACTATAAAAGATCATTCACCTGATGCATTCGATATCAGTATTGTTAAAAATATTTTCAAAAGTTTTTCTACATTAGGATTTCTGTTACATCTCGATAAATTTCTAGCGGGGTTTTCATTGTATCTTTGTTTTCTTTTCATTTCTTGTTCCAAGGTGGCGTGGTTGGGTTTGTCACTGGCCTTAACACTCATCAAGCTTGGGGCCCCTACCAGTACTGGGGGCCCCTGGCGGCCGCCAGGTCCGACACCCGCTTAATCCGCCACTGGATAAGGCCGTTGGTTTTCTCACGGCCGTCAGCAATAAGCGTGACGTCGGAGAAAAGGATTCCGCAATATTTTAAGGCATCACGTGTGTATATGAACACCATAATGCTATATGCATACAAAAGCTACTCTTGCAGCTGTGAGGTGGGAAAACGTTATGATATTTAATTAACTTGAAGAATTTCTCATTGGCAGTGGTATTTCGCATATTTTATTCTTGTTCATGCATTTAATCTAAGGTTGGCTTCACACGAGACAACTTTGTGCCAGTCAACTCGTTTTCTGTTATTACTCCTCTAATGTGCAGAGTGGAAAAAATTCATTTCACACGCGGACACAAAGTTGTCTGAAAAGGGTGTGTCGGACTCATGGGTACAACGATTGAGTAGATAGCTCTATAGATAAATGTACAGCTATTTTGTCAATTATTGAATGTGATTGTTGGAGAGATTTAATTGTTTGAAGAGAGAAAACTGCATGTACTCTGCTTTCCGCTTTGGGTTCTACATATCTAAGTAAAAAACCTTTCCTCATAAAAAGTATTTCGAGTCAGCAAATAAATTGTTTAACAATTACATGCTCAGAATCTTGTAAAATTGAAAGCACACATTATACCCCTGATTTTGCGGTAGTATAACGGTGCTAGCATTAGATTCGCATTCAAATTTTTATTTGTCTTTATTTAACTGGCGAAGCTCAGTGGCTGAATGGTTAGTGCATCGCGCTTCCACACCACAGGTCCGAGGTTCAAACCCCGGGCTGGGCAAGGTTGACTCAGCCTTTCATCCCATCAGTGGGTCGATAAAATGAGAACCAAGCTTACTTGGGGACCAAACACTGGGGGTTTCGCTTCAGGCTGACCACCTGATCGGAACATCTGCTCATGCACCCCAGCGCCCAATGGTCACGTATACTGAGATGGGCACAGTAGGCCTTGGCCCTCATGGGCTGTTGCGCCACTGGGTCTTTATTTAACTATAATGAAGAGAAATACTTATATATAATGTTTATTTCTTACTTTAATAAATATGTTTAAAAATACACAATGTATTAGTACAATATACATAAATGTACAATTTTAATTTTAAAAATTTTTATTGAAGAAATAGTTATATTTTATGCAGTTTATTTTTATGTTAATAAATATCTTTATATGAGAGATGCAAAATTAATGTATAATAAAACTGTAAATCTATATTATTGACCTCTATTCTCTAACTCTGCATGCATTACCACGGGAATCGAATTGTTTAAAAAAATTTCTACAGTGTGGCACGCTGAATCATATTGGTAGATTGTTTTGGCACGCCACAGCTAAAAGGTTGCCGTCCCCTGTGGTCTATACGTTGCTGAAACTCCATCCTAAAATGGATATGATGCACTTTAAATCTGATGTTGTACAAAATTCCCACATTGTGTGGCGTGTAGGTAAAAGTGTGGCACCATCTCAAGTGCTGGTTCAAAATTACGATGCCCGATCAATGCCTCTCATGTTGCTTCTAAATGTGACACTAATAAATAATTCTCTGCAATCCACCTAAAGCAGTGGTCTTCAAAATGTATGGAATCATGGAACCCTTAGATCTATTAGGTGTTTTGGTAGAACCCTATCATACACTTAGAAGAATTTATCATAAGAAATACTTAAACTAGATCAACATGTTATATGCATTTTATATATAAAAGAAAATTACAGTATTTCTTACTAAAGAGTTTTAGCTTAAAATTTTAGTCGTTCATAATATTATTTCGTGCTCTAGATGCCATCTTCCCTTGCATGTTTTCTGACTGGAATATTTATATGTATATATATGCGTGCATTTTTTTTTTTGAACAAAATGGCAAAATCTAGCGCTGTTTAAGCTATCTGCAACCACATTTCATATATAATGCTTTTAATTTTATTCTATATTTTGTTTTAGTTACCACATACGTTAAAATATTTTTCATCTTAATGTTCATTCCGAAAGACATTTAAATGATTCGGCTTAGTGGTTAAACGCTCGTCTTCAACTCCCAATTTTGCGGGTTTGACCCCGGCCCAAGTCGATGGATTTTCATGAAGCAAAAAATCGAGTGTTCATGTCGTATGATTATGTGACCTGTTAAAGATTCATAGAGGTTCTGATTGGCTTGAGTGGTCTCGGCGAAGTTAACCCTCTGAGTGTTTGGCCTTGTCCTGAAAAATCATTCCGAAAGCGTTTACTTCTTTCTTGAGAATTCCTTCGAAAGTGCAACACATTTAATTCCTTTCCCCCTTAAAGTTCACGGGAGGTCTACAGGGTGGGAGATTTTATTACTCAGTTCGGCCTCTTTGTTGCTTTAAAACCGGGAGAAAACTCGTTCACAGCTGTGACGTTGCCTTGTGCGAATTTTGGGTGGAAAAAGCGAGTCCAGTGGTTGTTTGATCGGTTAAGTCCAAATAAAAGTGAAGAGTTAAAAAAAATAAAAACTCGAAAGAAAGAAACTTGTTACAAAAGTTGAAAAATACTTTTTATTTTATAAACAAAACAAAATTTTAAAAAAAAAAATTTAAGAAAAATTAACTATTTTGCACTAACGATTTAAACCAGGAAAAAGTACCTTGTATTTATTGTGGAATATGAAACTAAGAAAACACAAATACATCGTAATGTTTTTTTTAAAAAAGTAACTATGTAAAAAAAAGAGTAAAATTGACCATCTCTCTCTCTCTCTTTTTAAACAATAAGAGAATAAATGAAGTATCGTTACATACGACGATTATGTTTATGAAATGAAATCAATCTTCTTCTATTCAATTATATTTTAAATTTAAAGTAACATAAAGAGGGATTTCAATACATTTAATTTATATATATTTTAATCCTATAAATGATGTTTTTATGTTAAATTAATTTTTCGGAAAAAATTAATGGGGGAATATATTTTTCTTCAAAATGTAAAAGTATTTCTAACCATTTTTTATTAAAATTTAATTTTTTATTTTTCTGTTTCTTTAGTGTTAACGGAAAATTTACCGATAAATACAACTTTCCCACAATTCAATCATTACAAATTCTAATGAGAGGAAAACTTCTCCCAATTAATTTTGTCTTTCAAAACAGTACACTTAAAACAATTTTGCTCAGTGAAGCTAACCGACAATTCCGCAGTGTATTCATATTAATTTTTAAAAAAATAACATTCGGAAATGCTGTATTCAATTTTTTGAGTATAAAAAAATAATGCCTGCTGTGGAGAAGACAGAGAATGAGATGTGATGTATGGTTTTGAAAGAATGTTTTCGTACATGTAGAGTATTTTTGAAAATTTAAATATCACCAAAGCTGATCATATGATTGTAAATGAGTCTTATTTTAGAATGTGAGCTGTGGGGTATCAAAATAAAACATTTTACTTTTAAATAGCCAAGTAGTTTATACTCAATATCCTCTTCATAAAATTGCTTACAACTTTTATTCAAATTGTAAAGAAACTGAAATATAAATATCTGACTTACTCCAGCCAAAAATATTCATATTATGTGAAAATACTGTTCCTCCACTTATTTAAGTACATTTATAAGCTATAGCCCAAAGCAATATTTTATTTTTATAAACGAGGCACAAAAATTCAGTTATAAAAATATATTTTTCATTTTAGAACATATAAACCGTACACGGATTGTAAGACCATTTCTAAAATACTAAAAGTTTTTAGAGGAACAAAAACATATAATTTTGGGTAGTTCAAAATTTAATATAATACCCAAATATATATATTATTAAGCAAATACATTTGACAAGAAAAAAGTAATTTATTTAAATCTTGTATTGCATGAATAAAATAAATCAAAGATCATTCTGAAATAAACACAATTTAAGGGAAAATGTTTAATTTGCAATCGATAGCATATAAACGTTTCTGTTAGAGGTATCCCCGAAGTGACGCAATACTATTCGGTAAAAAATAAAACTTATTGCTGGAATCATACAATTTCCTAATGAATGGGTGAATCCGAATATTTTTTTCATATGTAAACTGTTTGGACGGAAATGGCTAAATAGGAACATTTAATAATTTGCATAAATTAAAATGAACCGTTATAGTTTATATAATTTCTTCAGATTACCGAAGGTGTATTTCGGAAGCACAAGTTTTAATAGGAGTACGGCTTACGAAAAGTAGAACAAATATATCTGAAGGACTATGGTTTGTTACCTTAAATATTGTGAAACACAACAAAGTATATTGGAGTGAGTGATTTTGGTGTTTATTGGCGCAAGAGCCGATTTCGGCAATACTGCGCCAAACATTTGTTTTAATATCTGTGGTCTAGACGGGAAGAGAGAAAGAAAGAATGAATTGAATGACAAGAAAGAGGGTCGAAAATAGAGAAGGATCACTAGGGTACCCCGGGTTCGTGAAGCTCGTGTTTACCAAAGACAGTAAACCCCGTGGAAAAAGGAAAAGATCACTAGGGCACCTCGGGATTGTGACACCCGTACTCACCTAAAGAAGGCGAGCCCCCTGAGGGGAAAGTATATTAGAAATCAATTCCCAATTCGTGTTAATAAAAATGTATGAAAAATCTGCAAGACTTATTTTTGTATTTGTAATTATTATGATTTTTCCTGAAAACTGCAATTTCTTGTGCGGCACCCGTCAAAACCGCTGGGCCCTCACTTTTTGCCCAGCTCACCCCTACCTAAACCAGCTCTGCTCTAGCAAGTGAAAATGCCGTCTTCTGTTTATCAAGGTTATGTATTGCAGACTGCATCATGTATTTAGATGTTCGTTTTTTTCTTCTACGTCAATCTGTTAAAATCTGAATTTAAAATTATTTGAAATTCTTAACATTCGCAACAATGCCCTTTATAATTTTTTTAATAGTACATGAACGCGTCTTCAAACATTACATTATATTTATGTTGACTTTTTAATTAATATTAAGTATAACTTAATGCAGAGATTTTTCTGAATTTTAAAACAGATAATTCAAAAACTCTTATAGATATGATCATAATTTTCCATTCCAGTGTTTTAGCTTCTCAGTATTGCTTCTACTTAAAAATTTATTGCATATTCATCAAATTTTTCAGCATAACTTTTGCTCTTAACATACAGTTTTAACCGAATTGTATGAAATTTACGAAATGCATTAAAATGCTTAAGATTCTTATGTTAAAATTTTAATTTAATATTTTATTCGAAGAATTGTTAGTACTTAAGGTAAATAATTTTTAACTGAGTATGTGCACGATACATAAATATTTTTTTCTGAAATTTCAAATACAATTTCTAATATAAAATTCCTAGTTTTGTATGAAAATCTGGATATTTTCTGAATGTTAATTATAATAGATATCCAGATTTTAATTACTTGTTCTTCAGTTAGCTTTAAAAAATAAATATTTAGAAATTTTGCATAAACAAATATGTTTTTAAAAAATTAAAAATTTACCTTTATATTTATTTATATGCGTAAATGTCAACTGTAAATGCATCCGAATATTTTTAATTACTATTTATTCAAATATTCAAGGTTAAAAATATGAATCGGTATCAAAAAAACTCCTCATTCATGTTTACTCTGAAGTAAACTGAAACTCAAGCATTTTTTTAAAATTCAAATATAATTTGGTGTATTGTAACAATACGCGCCCTGAACATCTGGCTTTAAAATAAAATAAAAATAATGGATCTGAATTAGTTTTTCCATTATTATTTTTATGAAAACGTAAGAATTTTTTCCAATAATTTGATGCAAACGTTTAAAAATTATTCATTTTTAGTAGTTGGAAAGTTTAAAAGGTTTTAAAATTTGAAGCGTTCGGTTTCTTATTAACTTTTTTGACACCTTATAATGAAATAATCATGGTTTAAAAACTGAAAACATTAGTTAAGAGAAGAAAAATGAAGCAATTAAACATAGTTCTAGATATTATACAGAGATTTATATATTTTAAAAACTTAATTTTCCGTTTCATCATTTTAAGATGAAGAAAATAATACGAGTTAATCAAGCAAAGAGAATATACTTAAAAAGTTATTTGTCCAACTATATAAAATAGCAGATTACAGTCCCAACTTATTAAAACTTCAAATTAATATAAAATCAAAAGTGAGTTATATAATATTTTATTTAAACGTTGGAACATTTTTCAAAACTTGATAAAAAAAAAAGTTAAATTGCTAAAAGTACAAAAAGAATTCATTTAATTCAAACGCAATAATATCTCAAACGAAGCTGAATTACAAACACTAACTTATAGTTCGTTCACTAAGGGGTCTAAAGAAATTCTTCCCAACTTTTTTACGATTGCTTCAGGGTCAAAACACAGGGTTCCCCGAGAGCCATAAAACTTCCTGTCAGTGACCATTGTGTCGTCGCAACCCTCCCTAATTATCTTTCATGGTGTTAAACCATAAAAGAGGGGAAAGGATTTCAGGAAAACACGGCCTACCCGCTTTTGAAGCACTCTCTTGAAGTCAGAAAAAGACGTGTGGTGCGTTTTCGAAGCATCTCTAGACGTGCGGAAAAAGACGTTCAAACCACTTAGAGGGTTAAAGAAAATTATTTAGCAAGGATATGTTAAAGCTTCGGCTAATTTATCTATTTCATTAATCTGAATTCCTTTACCAGATGAATGTTATAGAGTGAATAGTTTAGAGAATTTCTTGCAAGATTGAAGTTAAATTTTAAATTACTACGAATGATTTTCTATTGATATTTGGAAACTTTTTTTTTTAAAACAAGCTTTAATAACATTAATAAGAGTCATGATAGTAAGTTCAGAACGTTAGTAAAGACAATATATTTTTCTGCTGACGTAACTCAGTTTTATTTAAATAGTTCGTATGGCTGTAGCCTCGACTGTAAAAATTGATCCTTAAAATTTTTCTTTACTCCTTTCTTGGAGATTAAGATTCTTATAGATCCTTGTTTAGTATTTTTAAAACCATCTATTCCAATAATTTTGTTTGAATGTAATCAATAAACACATTTATCGTTATAGTATTTAGAAGATCTGTTTCAAAACATAGAGATCTTCCAATTACCATAATGAACAATATGTTTATTGATTTCGTCCACTCTGCGGCCATGCAGGATGAATGGTGACTACCTGCTCCAATGCACTGTACTCGACGAATGCACGACTAATGACGTCGTCAGTCGGTACTGGGAGGCTCGGCTTCAAATGGTCAAGAAGCCAAGCATGGGCGTTAGATAAATAAATAAAAATATTATTGATTTCATTCAAATAAAAGAAATTCTAGAATTATAAACAATACTGTTTCCGGTAAAATGTAAGTTCACTTAGTTAGAATGTGTTTTTCATAAATTGGTGAAATTTTTTTTTTGAAAAAGTATTTTGAATTTAGTAATTAACATGAAGGAAAATGGAAGATTTAGATCCAGGTTTTCAATACTGGTATATGCAATAAAAAAAGGACTAATTATTTTCGATTGTTAATAGAAACAGCTTCTCAGGAAATGAAAAGCTATAGGCTGAGTTGACCCATACAAAAGCGAAGAAAATTAACTTGCATTGCCTTGAAACAAATGGTGCACAGTAAAATTAGAATTAATTCTGCATTTTTTTTAATTGCACAAATTTGCATAGTAAAGGCTCATTCTACCGAGTGATTATTAACTTGCATTATTCAGTTACTAGAGGGCTTTTCACCACGGACCTCGTAATTATGAACCATGGTCAAGTGACGAGAACGACACCTGAGCTGGCACTCACCTCTCCCAACTTCCACACCACACCAATGGGAGGACATTTGAGTCTTGACAGATTTCACGTGCATCGCCTCCCTTCACGGCGGGTCTTCAGTGGTACTAGGCTCGAACTCATGACACGCTGGCCACGAGTCCGTTACCTTGATCACTAGGCTATCGAGGCCTCCTCATTCTCCCGAAGGCAGTAAATAGAGAAGTGGTGAAAGTGTACCTAATCAAAAGTCTTTCAGTGACTTATGGAAATGACAAATAACAAAATTATTTTAATAAAATTACAATTTTAGTTAAAAAATCAAAATGTTGTCAGTAAAACAATGTAGTTGATTCGTGTGATTAAAACACCCAATTTGTCATAAATTTATGACAGTATGTGATTTTGTTTTTATTTTCTTATATGTTTTATTATAAAATCGTCGATAATGTTAATCTTCATTTATTTGTTTTATTTAATTCGGATTTGATAAATAAAAAGGCACAGGAAATAAATCGTTCTTAATTTATGACATCTCAAGCAGTTTATTTATTTATTTATTTTTCAAATTTGAACTAGAACTTTCAGCTAATGCGAAATTTTCAGAATAACAAAATTTGCATGCAGTATTTGAAAAAAAATCGTTTTAAATAGTAAAAATGTAGAAGTATTAGTAATAATGGGATCCTAAAATGCAAAATTCGATGATAAACATCAAATTCCTTAAATAAATCAGTTGAATCAATATCATCTTAGGAGTTAGTATTTTGATATTTGCAACATTTATATAATATGTTTGAAACATGTGTTTTCTTTAAAAATATTTTTTGAATTTCATTTGGGTTAAAGTAAGTAGCAATTTACGATTTTTATAAGTAGAGGCAGTTTTTTATTTACATATGTAGTATGCGTTCGAAGGCAGTCGAACACAGCACACAATCGTAGCCGTTCACAACATGACTCAGGCTTTTCAGACTGAACCATTCCATAGATTAACGCAATTAAATAAATTTTATAGCTTATTTGCAAGACTAAGTGTAAAAGTAGAGAGAAATTTATAAAACTTTTGAAATCGAAATTAAATTTGTACTTTGATTTTTTATTAAAGGCGCATTCTAAGACAATGGAAGGGCCATTGGTGATGGACCTTGCAATTCTAAAACTCATTGAAGAGGCGAGGATGAAACCTGATTTGATATCAAGCTCAGTAAACTCTCCCAACGTGAGGACTTTCAGCAATACAGAAGCTCTTCTACTCAGCGGATCTTCACTGGTACCTGGACTCGAACTCACGTAGTCATTGAAGTAGTCCCAAATATGGATTTAGGTCTAGAGACCGAGTTTGGCATTCTGTATGCTCCAAAGCGTGATCTTCAAGAAGTCCTCAACAAGCACAGCTCGATGATATCATGCGTTATCCTCAATCAGAATGAATTCATAACCAAAAGCAGTAGTATATGAGTGGACATATTCACAAAATTCTTGTCTCAATTCCTTACACCAGTCCAACTTCCTTCATGGAACTAATACAGGTCAATGTGACTACCGAGAGAGGTTTCTGCCGATTCGATAATGACGGCGCTCTTATAACTGTGTCTTTTAACAATGTTGGATTTTGTGATACATTTTTTTATTATTATTTTTCAATAATTACAGACATAGTACAATCGTACAAAAATAACAAAATTATATCTCTTCTAAATACAGCAAAACCAAGAAACTACTTTTTCTTAATGCAAATTTCGGTCCAGCGCCTCACACTAAAACAAAGGAAATTTTTCTGTCAGCGTCCCGTAAAATGACCAACGCTTTTCCTCCTTACAAATAACAATCTATCCCCGCAGGTGCGAAGAATGGCGTTAAATACGCAATGATCCTCCGCCAACAGTATCCAGACATTGCAGATTGATTGTACCTAGTGCAGAGAGAGTTTCCTTCAGATCAGCAAGGTGACGTGGCAGGTAACTGGTCAAACTCTCTGATACGTGTCTGGAATGTTAGGAGTTCGAGCTTAGTACCACTGAATATCCGCCATCTAGAGGGGGCCAATACATGTTAAATCTGTCGAAGCTCAAACGTTCTACCATTGGTGTTGTGTGGAAGTTAGGAGAGGGAGTGCTAGCTCAGGTGGCGTCCTCGTTCAAAATTGCGAGGTTCATGACCATGGTTCAAAATTGCGTGGTCCGTTGAGTGAGTGAATATTAACGTCACACTGTTCAGCTACATGAGGGCTTTTGGCGAATTTTGAACCATGGTCAAGTGACGCGGACGACACCTGAGCTGACACCCCCTCTTCTAATTACCACACCACACCAACGGGAGGACATTTAAGCTCTCACCAAATTTAATGTGCATCTCCCCCTACACGGCGAGTCTTCGGCGTTACTGGGCTGGAACTCATGACACGCTAGCCATGATCCGATGCCTTAAACACTTGGCTACCGTGGCCACGCTAGGTCCTTTGCCAAAAGCCCTAGAGTAACTGAATCAGACGACGTTAATATAATTCTCCCTCTCACTCTCATTCAGATCAGCAAGTGCTCTGAATCCTTTCCGGTGTGAACCTAAACTCCCTCGTGCAGAGTACTAAAGCTCATTGCTGTCAGGTCCAGGAAATGTGCTCCCGACATAAACAGATATGTCTCTCTTGGTGGTTCAGGAAGATACGTACAACTGGTTTTCTTGCATTTAAACTTGCATTTTTTAAAAAAATTTTTTTTATTGAGAACATTTATAACCTCATGCACCACAAAGTATCACAAGGGGGCTTACATAAAAGTAAGCTTGACAAAAGAAAGAAAGATTACAACATAAACATCCATGCTTTCTCCGGGATTCGAACCCAGGCTCTACGGCATCATAGTCAGTGTCACTAACCACAATACTGGATGGGCAGCTTTTAAACTTGCATTATGAAGACATTTTCGCACCGTAGAAGTGGAGATTCTCTTTCCTGATGCAATAAAATAATCTCTAAAGAGTTGAGGCACAATATTGCATTTCTTCCTTCGCACTGAAAGAGCTACTCGTGCTTAACCTTGAACCTGTCTAGTACGAACACAAAATCTCTTGATTTAAACTAATGCCGCTGCCGATGGAATCGACTGGGAGCGACATTGATACGTTTAGCATCATCAACTTGTGATAAACTCTCTATTCATCCAAATGCCCCCTTAACGAATTGGGTAAATAACTTCTCCTAGATATTGTTAGACTCTACCGGATACTGTCAGTGAAGTTACCGAAATGATTGTCAACTGCTATTGAAGACCATCTAAATCATGATGTACAAAATCTACACACGAAATTGCGAGAGTTTAATCTGTGCTCAGTTTCTGCCAGTAATATATAAATGTCTTTTTTAAAATAAAAGTAATGGCTAAAATTTTTTTTGCATAAGTTTTAAGTTCATTAATTGTATTGCAATAAATAGCGAATTTTTTTTTGTTCTGCCATTTTTTTTTATCTGAGCTTCGAAAAGCATGTCGTACCTTAACTTTGGAGATGTGTAAATTAGAAGGATATGTTTTAAATTTTAATTTCTGCAATACTATATATACTTTTACAGAAGGTGGGACACAGACTTTAAGGCGATATGGTACTATCATCATATTTTTTTTTTATTTTTAATATTTGATATTGAGTTTTAATTGTATTTTATAAAGGTTAATATTTAATGATAACTCTATACAAAAAAGTTTCAAATTTGTTGCAAAAGAGTTTGTAAAATCTAAACTTTTTCACCTTTTTAAAGCATTTTTTAAATTCTTAAGGCTTTTTATAAATATGTCTCTTTTCTTTCAAAATTTTTTTCCAAGTACCTTATAATATACTACATACAACTGTGCATGGGTGTTTTTCTGCTGCTGCTCTTTAATTTTTAATTTATTTTTTTATAGTTAAACTTACAAAAATTCTCAAAAAAACATTAGCTTTGATTTTGAAATTTTTCAGGAAAAGTACTAAACATGTTAAAGCTAATTCCGCGCACAGTTTGACAAAATACATTTCAGAACATGTATAAAAAATTTCAAACCCTTACTTCAATTATGAAAAAAGCCTTCGGCTTTTGAATAACAGTATATGTACAAAAATTCAACAGGGAGAAAAATAAGTTTGAAGTTTTCATTCCATGAATAGCATGATATAATATTCATAGAATAGTCTAAAACTTTTATGAAATGTTAAATAGCTTATTTAAAACTTCTTACCATACAAAATTGCACAAATGTAGAACAATTAATCAGTATTCTGCCATAATGAATATATAGAAGAAAACGAATGAAAGATCAATATTTTATAAAACTTTATCTTAATAATTATAAAAAATAAATAAATACACACACTTCAAAGCTAATTCCATGCTCAGAGCTAATGCACAACATATACAAAAGATGTTTATGCCTTTATTTTTTATTTCCATGATTTTAAAAGCCTTCACATGTTAAATATTGTACACAAATCAAAGTAAAATCAAATAACAATTTATAAGTAAAATATATCAAAATCTAAGAACTGCATATGTGCATTTGTTTAAATAAATATCTCAAAATAATTTAATAATAAAAGTGTTGAATTTCACATACATGGGTTATATATATATATATATATATATATATATATATCACCAAAAACACAAATATATAAAAATGGGAGAATTTTGCTATTCTTGCGAATTAGATTGTTAATTATCTGAGTTATCAAAATGATATTTAGTATTTGTTCTTTGGGAGAATCCGTTTTGAAGTTTTAATTTCATTCATAATAATATCATAAAAAGCACGCACAACTTTTAAATCTTGACCAAATACATTTGCTCTTCAATAAACAATTCAAAAACTATAATTTTTGCATGCATTGCACATTCCTTTCTTGAAATGATTTGTTTCTGCATATATAATGTCAGTCTCATTGACGCGCAGTAGAAAAATAATTAAAATTCTTTTTTTATCAGATTCTTTTATAGCAGATAATCTGAAATGTGGGCGTGGTATTTGCTGTCCAGCATCAAATATTGCTCCATAACTTGATAAAAAAAGCAGATAAAGCTTTGAAATTTTGAAGGCATATTTATGAAGATTCGAAGTATCAAATAAGCCAATAAAATATCTTGACAGGTTGATGCTTTTTAGGGTGTTATATCGCCTTAATAGGAAAATAATTATCATGAGAAAAAAATAACTTTGAGAATTTTCAGTTTGATATTTTCTTTGGTAAACCTTTGTTTGAGGTAAAGGCAAAAGAAAGCTATTAGAGTTTTTACGTAAATTCAACTCATGTTAACTGAGAGTGAATGAGAGAGAGAGGAGATACTCGCTTTTTATTTATTAAAAACTATTGAAAAACATTGAAAAAAGTACATATTTTGATAACTAAAATGATAAGGTCTCATTATTTTTCACATACAGGTGAAAGTTTTGCTTAAAATTCCTCCAAAATTTGTACTCAAATTGCGACATCGATAAATAATACCATTCGATCTATTTTATGCCTGAACCTATTAAAAAATTTCACTTTACACTCAGATGGTTCTGTAATTTTTAAATTCTTGATGGCATAACTGTCTAATCATTTATAATGCAACTAATAAAGGTGTGATGAGAAGATAAATTTACTCTTAATAAAAGAGTAACAATTGGTAAATGAAATCAAATACTTATCTTCTGTATTGTATGGTAAGGAAACATGATTTGTGTATTCCAGAAATAAATTTAGAACAAAAAACACACAGAACTATTTGATATATCCTGCCTATAAAAACAATTTATTTTAAAAATGCAGAAAATACTGTAATTTTTTATTTCTACCTAGAACATAGTACACACTAATCAAAATTGTGTTTAATATATTCGCAGTTACAGAATTTTATAACATGCTTATTAATAATTATAAGCATTCTTCAGCTCCGTAAATTTATAAAATTTGTTCAACGGTTTTATTTACTTGAGAACTATTTGTTCTTATAGTTGGAAGTTAAATATTGTGTTTTTAAAGTTAAATCTCTAGCTACAGGAGTTTGAATATTGCTTCCTTACTTTTTGGTAAATATATGTTGCGCATGTTTTAATAAAAAGTATTTTTTTTTGTTAATCCATTGACAAAAGTATATCATTCAATGTAAAAGATTATCTTTTGTTACAAATATAGTTCTTTTCCCCCCCGAAAACTTAAAATAAATTGAAAAAATATAATGTGAGAGAAGTTCTCTGGCATGAGTGCGTCAGTAACACTTTTTTTACAGCGAAGCTTAAGTTAGGTTATACTAAAAGTGGCATCACTATAACTCTTTCTTCCTCACTCTACCAGAATTTAAACTAGACGATCATTGGAAAAACACGATGTAGTTCCTTTTTTTTTTAATATCATTATTTAAACTTCAAGGGATAAAGGGGAAAAAGTTGGACTTATCACCTAGAATTTTCTTTTTTTTATGTGTGCTTATTTCAATACATCGATCCGTGTTAGTCTAGGTGAAGAAGAGCATTTTCCGATCTTTCCAGAAGAGTGTACAAAAGTTTTCACTTAAGCTATTCAAAAACACGAAGTATCTGGTTTTATTCTGCATGTAATTTCATATCCCCCACCTAAAAAGAAGAGGCGTAATTTAGTTAAATGTGTAATGGTTACGGCGTAATTATTAAATTTAATATCTTTTTTTTTCTTTCTTTCTTTTTGTACTGTCGAGAATTTTCTGTAGCTAAAGTATATTTATGAAAATGTGTGACTCGCCAACTTCTCTACCTCGATTAAACATTATTTGGGTTTAAGTTTTTAAAGATGAATCTTCAGAAAAATTTGATTAATGTAACACACACACACACACACACACACACACCACACACACCACACACACACACACACACACAACACACACACACACACACACACACACACACACACACACACACACACACACACACACACACACACACACACACACACACACACACACACACACCTTTTTATGAATTTTTTTTTTATTTTTCTCGTTAAATAACCTAATTATATTTTTCGTATCTTTTTTCTCACTAAATATAAATATTCTTAAATAAACTAATTTTATATTCATACTTTGCCTTAAGATAGGGATAGGCAACTACCCTGAACAGAGTTTTTATTCGCCCCGCCAAAACAATGAAAAAAAATCCACTTTAAACCGACATTTCTTTCCCGTGAGCGACAAAGATTCGTCTTTTGTTTTTCCCTATTAGGAAAACAAAGTACTTGAAAGTGTTTCTAACAAGAAATCGTCTTCAAAATTTGGAAGACGAGATCACAAGAAGATTTCAGGATTTTGAGAAATTGTGAATAAAAATTAAATTTGATTTGTTATTCTATTACTTCTGATATTGACACAGCACCTGATAAGAATACAGAGAGAATTTATTGATTTGAAGTCAAATCATAGTGTGAAGAAAATGGTTTTTTCTATAACATTGACTTTTACAAATCTTTGTCAGCTGAAAAATTTCCATATATGAAGAAATTTGATGGGGAATTGTTCTTTATATTTTAGTCGTAATATATTTGTAATCAAAATTTTCTTGCATGAGAATCAACATATAGATACAAGTAATATACGTAGTATGATTCAAAAGTTTGGGAACAAGGTGTATAAACCTTTACCCTAAATAGTTCACAACACTGAAACTCATCCACCTTCAAAGTAGTCCCCTTGGGCGATGATACACTTCTGCCAGCGTACGTATAACTTCTCGAGGCCCGTAAGACTTCACTCTCACTTCATCTGATGACACAAAATAGAGTCCCTGTAAATGTTTTTTCTGTTATGGGATAGGTAGGAGTCACACGGGACTAAGTCTGGTAAATAGGGAGATGGGGAAGCACGTTATTGCGAGTTTTGGCGAGGAATTCTTTTACCAATTGGGATCGATGTGCTTGCGCGATGTCATGCAGAAGATACCAGTAGTCACTAGGCTAGAACCGAGGCTGTTTACGACGAATGCGTTTCCTCAAACGACGTCTTCAAGAATTGTGTAACCACAGCAATTTGAGCAAGTATTTGAAGACGATCTTTTCGAATGCTTTCAGACACCAACGCAACATTTTCCGCACTCCTTTAGTCGAAGGTTGTCCAATTCATTCATTGTCTTCAATGGATTCTCGGACCTCTTTAAAACGCCGACACCATTCGTAAACCTTGGATCTCGTGCCATGGTAGATTCACCATACACCTTACTTAGAATTTCCAAAATCTTCATTGGTGTTAGACCTAAGCCATAACATAATTTAATATTCAATGCTGTTCAAGAAAAGCTATCTTTCTTACATCGCGGAGCAAAGCTAACTAGTTTCGAAAGATAACCGCTGCGCGTGCGGTTCAGTCATATGACATGGACTAAACAAACCTGGCTAGATAGGGAAGGGTTGCGAAAATTCATTTCAAGTAATTTAACTTTAGATACTTGGTTTCGTCGTGAGTAATGGCCGCAGTCACTGGATTTTTGGATCATACTACGTAGATACAAGCTAACATAGATACAAGTTGGCTGACATAAACTTGCAGGTGGTGATGAGAATTTTAAACACGGGATCTGATAAAAAAATATTATAGAAAAATAAGACAGGGTACACATATGTCTCATTAAACTGATTCTAAATTTAAGGTGTGTGCAGCTACAAACAATATACACTGAAGAGCCAAAAAAAACTGGTATACCTGCCTAATATCGTCTAGGGCCCTCATGATCACGCAGAAGTGCCGCAAAAGGACGTGGCATGGATTTGATTAATGTCTGAAGTAGTACTGGAGGTAATTGACACCATAAATCCCGAAGGGCTGTCCATAACTCAGTAGGAGAAAGAGAGGGGTGGAGATCTTTTCTCTGAAAAGCACGTTTCAAGGAATCCCAGATATATTCAAAAATGTTCATGTTTGGTGATTTTGGTGGCCAGCGGAAGTGTCTAAATTCAGAAGAGGGCTCTTGGAGCCACTCTGTAGCTATTCTGGACGTGTGGGGTGTCGCATTGTCCTGCTGTAATTCCCCAAGTCCCTTGAAATGCACCATGAACATAAATGGGTGCAGGTGATCAGACAGAATGCCTACGTACCTATCACTTGCCAGAGTCGTATCTAGATATATCAGGGGTCACATATCACGCCAACTGCGTGCGTCCCATACCATCACAGAGCCATCACCAGCTTGAGCAGTCCCCTGTAGACATGTAAGATCCATGGCTTCGAGAGAATGTCTCAATACCCGTACACGTCTATCGGCTCAATTCAATTGGAAACGAGACTCGTCAGACCAGGCAACGTGTTTCCAGTCATCAACAGTTCGATGTCGGTGTTGACGAGCCCAGGTGAGGTGAAAAGCTTTGTGTTGTGCAGTCAACAAGGGTACAGGAGTGGGCCTTTGTCTCTGAGAGCCCATATCGCTGATGTTTCGTTGAATGATTCGTACGGTGACACTTGTTGATGGCTCTGCATTAAAATCTGCAGCAATTTACGGAAGAATCACACGTTTGTCACGCTTAATGATTCTCGTCAGTCGTTGTTGGTCCCGTTCTCTCATGATCTTTTTCCGGCCGCAGCGATGTCGTAGATTTGATGTTTTACCGGATTCTGGATATTCACGGTACACTCGTGAAAATACAAATTTAATCGCTGCGTTGGAGATGCTATGTCCCATCTCTCTTGCGCCGAATCTAGATAACCTGCCATTGTAGCAGCAGTAACGTATCTAATAACTGTGCCAGACACTCGTTACCTTACATAGGCTTTGCGGACAATAGCGCCGTACTCTGATTTGTTCCATATATTTTTATTTGCATGCGCATGCCTGTACCAGTCTTTTTGACTCTTCAGTGTAAAATTAGCATAATAGATGTTGTTGTTGTTGTCGTCGTATCCTTCCTGCAGGGAAGGAATGAAAGTTGCCATTGCCTGTGAGACAGGTTGGACATCTTAACGATAGATGGCACCTCCACCTATCTCCACCTCCACAATTTTGGCATGGAACTGAATGGAGGGAAATATTCTCCAGCACCCTGCACTCGTGGTTTCTGCTGCGACCGCCCACAAGACTTACGGACCCACTCATTTAACGAGCACGTACTCCGTCAATACTCGGTGGTATTTAGTGGCATCGGGCATCGAACGCAGTCCGATGCTCTAACCACTAGGCTACCCACGGCCCTAGCATAATAGATATATTGAATAAATTGCCACTACTTTATTTAACTTATATTTATATATTTTTATAATGAATGCAATCTTTTCAAAAAGGTGCGGCCACCAGGTACTTTCCGCTCTCACAATGTGGATCGCGAGCCAAAACATGTTGCCTTAAAATAATATTATTATGTGAAACAAATCACGTGTATTTAAGAAAGTTATTGATAACTGAGAAATTTTAGAAATAATTTTTAAATTAAAAGAATATTATAAATATTAATTCGCAATAATATTCAAATTAACTTCCCAGGTATTTCTCTGATCATTAGTATAAACTATATATATAAACTAGCCGTTACCCTCCCGCTTCGCTGGGTATTTCATGATGTTTTATAAATATATCTGTTTATATATATAAAATATTGATATCTATGTCCTAGCATTAAGAATTCTATTGTATTGAAAAATATACTTATACCTGTAACTCTCCCCTCTTGATAAAAAAAGGACAGAACTACTAATTTGTATTATCTAATATTCTCTAAAATTGAGTATAGAATGATGAATACACTTTCGTAACCATATAACGAAGTGGATTTCCGCAAAACCATTTTTAGGTGGATCTCTACTCCATAAAATAAACATGGCAGCCAAATTTCAAATCTAAATCTAATAGGGTAAAAACAAAATTTTTACTATCAATACCCGCCCCACCCTCCTCGTAATTCCGTTGAGAGTCGTTCTCCCCAAAACCGTTCTTAGTGGATTTAAATTCAACAAAAGAAAAATGTAAACCAAATTCCATTATTATAGTTCTTGTAGTTCGAAAAAAGAAATTTTTTGTCAACACGCTCCAGTAACCCCTTGCTCCCCCAGGAGTTGATTCCCGTCAAATGAATTCTTAGTGGATCCCTATTCAACAAAAGGAACATGCTTAACAAATTTCAAGTACACAGGTCTAACAATTTTAAACAGGTTTTTTTTTCTTATAACTCCCCTTCACCCCTTGCAACCCTCCTTAGGTGACGATTTTTGTTTTACTCTTTGTTTGAGGAACTCTATTCCATGAAAGGAACATGTCTACCAATTTTCAAGCAGGTAGATCGAATAGTTTAAAAACGGAAATATTTATCAATTACGCTTGGGGTTAATTTTCGCGAGACCCATTTTATAGCGGATCTGTACTCAACGAAAGGAATATGCTTACCAAATTTCAAGACTGTTCGTCTAATAGTTTAAAAATGGGAATAATTATCTATACCCCCCTTGAGCCCCCGCAACGCCACTTGGGGGTCTATTTTCATAAAACCCATTTTGTAGCGGATCTCTACTCTATGAAAAGAATCTGCTTACCAAATTTGAAGACTGCGAGTCTAAGCACCCCTTGAGAATCCGCAACACCACCTGGGGGGTTGATTTTCACAAAACACATTATATATTTTATCCTTACTCCATAAAAGGATTCTGTTTATCATATATAAAGACTGTGCTTCCGGGAGTTTAAAAATGGAAAAGTAATTATCTATAACGCTCCTTAACGCCACTTAGGGGTCTATTTTCACGAACCCCATTTTGTGGCGTATCTCTACACTGTGAGAGGAACCTGCTTACCAAATTTCAAGACTGTGCGTCTAATAGTTTAAAAAACGGAATAATTATTTATATCTCAACACCCTTTGGGGCTCAATTTTCCCAAAACCCATTTTGTAGCGGATATTAACTCCATGAAAGAACTATGCCTACCAATTTTCAAGCCAGTAGGCCAAGTACTTTAAAAACGAAAATATTTATATTTTACACTCCTTAACACTCCCCCCCTCAACACGCCTTGGGGGTCAATTTCCCCAAAACTCATTTTGTAGCGGATGAGAAGAATTATGCCTACCAATTTTCAAGTCAGTAGGCCAAGTACTTTAAAAACGAAAGTATTTATCTTTTACGCCCCTTATTCCCCCTCAACACCCCTTGGGGGGCTATTTTCCCAAAACCCATTTTGTAGCGGATCTCTACTCTATGAAAGGAATCTGCTTACCCAATTTCAAGATTGTACGTTGAGTAGTGTAAAAATAGAAACAATTATTTATACCCCCCTAACCCTCCGTAACGCCCCCTGCGGTTCGAATTTCGCAAAATCCGTTCTTATTTGATCTCTACTCCATGAAAGGAACATGTCTACCAAATTTCAAGTATGTAGGTTGAATAGTTTCGGAGATATCGTGATTAGTCATTGAGTCAGTGAGTCGCTTTTCTCCTTTTTATATATAGATATAGTTAATATTCTCAGTTATAGAGAGATGAATCGGTAGTAATCATTATAGCTGAAGCATACAAAAACAGAAATTAGGATATGAACCAGATATTAGAATTTAGAAGAGGTATATTAGAAATTATACAAATGAAAGGATATATATATACACTATCTGGCCAAAAGTATCCAGACACCCCTTAAAAAAGCAGTTCTGGCGAGTGACGCAATTTGATACGTAATTGAAAGCTATAAAAGTTTTGGTAGTGGTTTGTGAGATTGTATTTATGCGTTTGTAAGCCAATGAGTAAGTCAAAGGAGCTTAGTGAGTTTGATCGTGGCAGTATAGTGGGATGCCACCTTTGTGGGAAATCAGTTCGTGAGATTGCGGACATTCTACAGTAGCCTAAATCCACTGAGTGATGTAATTAAGATGTGGAAACATCGAGGCAGTGAAACGGCAGAAAAAAGAACCGGTAGGCCGAAAATACTTTGTGAACGCAGCCGCAGAACTCTGAAAAGGGTAGTGAAACAAAATCGCAAGTCCTCGTTGGGGGAAATTTCTCAGGAGTTCCAACGTTTATCAGGAATTAGTGTTAGCAGCAGGACTGTCCGTCGAGAGTTAAAAAACTTGGGACTCCATGGTTGTGCATCCGTTCACAAGCCAAACATCACTCCACAGAATGCGAATTATCGATTGCAATGGTGTAGAGCTCACCGTCATTGGACTGTGGACATGTGGAAAACTGTTCTTTGGAGTGATCAATCTCGCTTTACAGTCTGGCAGTCGGATGGACGTGTCTGGGTTTGGCAGATGCCCGGCGAACATTTTTTTAGTGACTGCATTGTGCCAACTGTTAAGTTTGGTGATGGAAGCATAATAGGGGGGGGGGTATTTCTCGTGGTTTGGCCTGGGTCCGTTAGTTCCTGTGATTGGAAACATGAACTCTAAGATGTATCTGGACATTCTGGACAATGCTGCACTCCCAAATCTATAGCAATACTTCGGGGAAGGCCCATTTCTCTCTTCCAGCAGGATAACTGCTCCATTCACACATCGAGGCTTGCACAGACGTGGTTTGACAAAATGGATGTTCAAAAACAGGACTGGCTTTCTCAGAGCCCCGATCTAAATCCCATAGAACACCTTTGGGACGAATTAGAGCGCAGATTACGTAGACAGCCAAATCGACCATCCTCACTGCAAGCACTTACTTCAGCTGTGATGGACGCCTGGAAGGCAATTCCTATGGTCACCTATCAAAAATTGGTGGAAAGTCTTCCCAAACATGTTCAGGCTGTCATCCATGCAATAGGGGGACCAAAATCATATTAATATGTGCCTCAGGACGCTTTAAGTCCATACCACTGGGTGTCCGGATACTTTTGGCCAGATAGTGTATATTATATATATATATATATATATATATATATATATATACTAGCTGACCCGGCCACGCGCTGCTGTGGGTTCGTTTTAATACGCTGATACAATATTATTCTAATTAATGCAGTCAAATTAATCTTCGTTCACAATTTAAAAGGGTTGAAATAAATTATAAAACAACATAATGCTTTTAATTTTGCATTTTATTCATCTTCTATTTAAGTGCAGTATAATGCATGAATTACTGACGAAGTTGTTAAGTAACAACATATGAAGATGTAATTTTATAAATGTGGTGAATAGCATTGATTTTTTGTTGCAATTTTTAATATTATTTTTGTCATTTTAAAGTGTAACAATAAATAATTTAATCGGTAATCCATGCACAATATTTTTCGGTAACCCTTCATTTGCTAACTCAAATAGATTCAATGGTTTCCCCACACTTTGAGAATGTAACATATAGTTGCCCATTCAAGAAACATGGATTTTCTAGGCCCAAGCATCAAATGAATATTGTTTGGCCTTGAGATTCATTTACAGTGTGACGGGTGCTTACGCGTTTCACTAACCTTCTCTCAAATTCTTGTAAATTGTATTTATTTTAACCAATCCCCGCTGAGAGCTAAAAGTGTGACTTATGCAAACAAGATAGTTTCGGGTTTAGCGAGTTCGAAAGAGATATAAAAGGGAGAAATGAAATGAAGAGATGAGGATGACTACGTGTTTTGATAGAGGAGTTAACTACGTGATTGATTAAGAAGGTGATTCTAGGAGATTAGTTTAACTAAGTGAAGTTTGTTAGCTGAAGGAAGATTATTGAAAAAGATTCATTAATTCGGTTCGGACGTAACTGAAGATATCAAGGATTGAAACCGCTCTATAGATTCTTCAAGTAGTCAAGAATCCAGTCTTAAAGAGATATCAGGTCTGTGATTTTTATAGATTAGATTTAAAAGCGTAGTTTGATTGTATGCGTTATTCCCCGTGGTTTCCGTTAGCGTTCCGTCGTTCATAATTGAATTCTGAGCTCACTCCACTGTAATTTGTTGTTCTTAAAGTTTGATTAATATTTGTGTATTTCTATCATAAGGATTAATAAATAATAGTGATTTATTATTCACGTAGTTATTAATTATGAATCCAACATACCAAATTTAGATAATGTGCAAAGGGGAGTTAATAATCATAGGGGTAGTGAGAGACTACGACAACAGTTATCGTGAAAATTTAACAAATCGGGAATTGAAGCCTTTTGAATCGGTATTGAAGTTTCTGACGGTATCAGTGGAATACGTGGCAAAAGAACCTATTTCTCCTTTAAACTCCACATAGTCAAAATGTTTGCTTCAAGATGTTTCCGGTAATTGTTTTGATGATCAAACGTGTATCGTTGCATAATCTAGTTGGATTTAAGTTAAGCAGCAGAATAACCAGTGAACCAATCTTCAATGGAAGATTGTGTGGTGACATTCCTAATATATCTAGAGAATTCAAAAACTCAGTTGAGAAATTTACGGTCTTGGTTTTCATCAACAATGGTATCGATTAATTTAAAAGGCATTGGAATACCTTCCAATAACTCTGTATCTATAAAAAAAGTTTATATCATCCCAATATCAACCTTTTTTTCTGATTAAATAACAGGACTACAAAACCAATAATTTTCTAGATTTCTTAGCGCGTTTTTCACGTAGTGTAAAAAAAGCGATATTAGGAAGCAAATTTCGTCTTCGTCCTCGTCTTCGTCTTCGTTCCATACTTTGTCGTACCTTTTTCTCAGCCAATAATTAACTGATTGACCTCGGGTTTTCGGCATTTGGGTCCTAGATGAGACGAATCATATTTAAATTTAATAATTTAAAAAAAAATATTTTTTTTAAAAATTAAAATTTTTTTTAAAGCATAACACTACTTCTTTTTGTTAGTAAAAAGTTAATTAGTTGCATTATTGTAAAATACAACATGTGAAAAACGCGCTAAAATTACTTGACCATGCCAATGATTGATATCTTGTTTTCAGTATATCCGGAAAGACACTCTCAATCAGTTCCTTTTTCTCTAAAGAACATACAGAAATTGTCTCGCTATATCATATCAATGCATGGGTATGTATTGGGATAAAGTTCTACTTCACCGTTTACAATATTCAGCAGTTCGTTAGAAAGTATTTACTCCGATTGAACATCTTGCAAATGTACTCGCTTGTTTATGGTCAATCGAAGTGCTTCCACGTTTCGCCATAAAAACAAATATTTCAAACATGCGTTAATCTCGTGATCAAAAGTATCGAGGAATGAATGGAAATGTCTGTCGGAAGTCACCAGACATTAGTACGACAACAACACCGACTATTTTCTCGTTAACGTTTAAACCTTGCAAAGGTCTATGTAATGCTTTGAGTGAATGTTTATGGGCCATGGTACATTTATCCCTGATTATAATTGAACTCATTTGCAGTACTGTAGCTTATCCGCTTCTTTTTTCAATGGTACACCTTGCATCTGGTTTCTTATGATTGTCTAATGGCAACTTGAATGCGGAATATGCAGTTTGTCAAACATCTAACAGGGACAATACTGCCGGAACATGCATTTGCCAATAAAATTTCCTATTGCAATCGTATTTCCGCAAGGCTCCTCCTACAAGTTTAGTTGCTATAGGGAATGAAAATCGGGAGGTGGTCCTTTAACGCAAAACCTTTCGACCTCATTCTAGCAATATCCAGAAAAATTACGGGAGCTTTTGAAATCTGAGTAGAGATTCTCGTTGCCCACCCCAAGACGCGCTCGGTAACTACTTTCGACACATCTACTCCTGCAAGCTGTTCCTGAATAGGGGGGAGGGATTGCGGTCATCCAGAATTGTCCATGAAAGTTACGGGGGATTTAATTTTATAAATGTCGTGAATAACGTTGATTTTTTGCAAATTTAAAATTATTTTTATCATTTTAAAGTATAACAATAAATAATTTTATGTAACTATTTGCTAATCAGTGCACAATATTTTTCAGTAAACCCCTTCTCTTTTGCTAATTGAATTAGATTTAACGGTTTCAACATACGTGAGCAATTAACATATAGTTGCCCAAGTCCAAGCATCAAATGAATATTTCAGATTCATTTATGGTCATCGCGAAAGCTAAGCGAATCGGGAATTGAAGCCTGGGTATGGGGTATTGGAGATTCTGACGGTATCAGTGGAATAGGTGGCAACAGATTCCGTAGAAGCAGAACCGAATTCTCGTTTAAATTTTACAGTCAAAATGTTTGCTTCAAGTAATTCTTTTGATGATTAAACGTGCAATGTGTTGTATAATCTAGGTGGATTTCAGTTACGTAGCAGAATAACCAGGAAACCAATCTTCAAACGAATAGTGTGTGGTGACATTCCTGATACATCTAGAGAATTCAAAAACTCGGTTGGAAATTTACGGTTTTGTTTTCATGAACAATAGTGTCGATTGATTTAAAAGGCATTGGATCACCTGGCAACAACTCTATATCTGGAAGTTTATCCCAATATCACCCTTTTTTCTAAGTAAATGGATTACAGAGGCAATAGCTATCCAGATAATTATACAGTATATCTGGAAAGACACTCTCAATCAGTTCCTTTTTGTCTGAAATAAAGTACAGATATTGTCTGGCTATTTTATCCATTATGTATTAGGATGAAGTTGGTTAGAAAATATTTTCTCCGGTTGATCATCTTGAAAATGTACTCGCGAGTTTATGGTTAATCGAAGTGTTTCCATGTTTCACCATAAAAACAATTGTTTTAATCATGCGTTAATCTCGTGAGCAAAAGAAGCGAGGAATGACTGTTAATATCTGTTGGAAATCACCAGAGAGTAATACGACAGTAACACTGAATATTTTCTTGTTGCCATTTAAATCTTGCAAAGTTCTACGTAATGCTTTGAGTGAATGTTTATGGGTCATAGTACACTTCTCCCTGATTATGATTGAATTCGTTTGCAATACTGTAGCCAATCCACTCTTTCTTTTCATTGGCACACATTGCATCTTGTATCTTATGATTGTTCAATGATAGCTTGATGCAGAATGTGCAGTTTTCCCACCATCTAAGAAAGTGACAACAATGCCCGAAGATGCAATTGCCAATGCAATAGTGATTTCCAAAGGCGGCGTCATCAAGTTTAGTTGCTATAGGGAATGGAATTCCGGAGCCTGGACTCGAATTCAAAGTCATTCGATCTCATTCCAGCAACACCCAGAAAAGTTCCACAAGCTTTTGAAATCTGAATCCAGATTCTTGTTATCCACCCCGAGAAGCACTCGATGCCCACTTTCGACACTCCTACTCCTGTAAGTTCAGTCCCTGAAGAGAGACATTAGGTCGTCCGGCATGATCCGGCAAAGTTACCGGAGATTCTAAAATCCGATTTCAGTTTCTTGTTCCCCACCCAGAAAAACATCAGGAAATAATTTCTCACACTTCAAGTATTTTAAAGCAAACCCCTGCCACGTTTCGCGTAAAATACATTCGTCTGGCATTATTTGGCGTAGTTATGGGATTATCTTGAATTGGATAGAGAATATTTGGTTTGGCAGTTCCGAAATATTTCCAAGACCCCCTTTTTGCGTCACTACATCAGCAAGTTAGGCTGGTGCTACTGTCTGCGAATATTCCGGTCCTTCGGCATTTTCTGGCAAAGTTACAGGAATTTCTAAAATTCGATTTCAGACTCTAGTTCACTATCTCAAATAACACCAGGAATACACTTTTCCCGCGCCAAGACTTTAAGGGTGAGCTGCTGCCCCGGTTTGCGTAATAGACGAGCATCCTGAATAATCCGGCAAAGTTACAGTAATTTCTCTGATTGAATAACAGATTCAGATTATCCGTTTTGAAATACGCCAGATACCAAGTTTTCGCGTTACAAGGCTTTTAAGGCAAGCGCCTGCCGCAGTGTGTCTAAAATATGATCAACCAGCATTATCCGGCAAAATTATCGGATTTCCTAAAATTCAATTTCCGATTCTCATTCCCCACCCCAAAATGATTGATTCTCCAGCGCATGCAAGTTTAGTCGCTAGAGAGAATGAAGATCCGGACGCGGGACTCGAATGATATGCCTTTGCACCTAATTCAGACAATATCCAGCAAGGTTAGAGAAGTTTCTGAAATCTGATTTTAGATTATAGTTTTCCGTTCCTGGATACAATTGGAGATTACTTTTGATGCCCCTGAGCCGGCAAGTTCAGTCCCTGGAAGGGGCATTAGTGTCATCCGGTATTATCTGACAAAGTTACAGGAATTTTTAAAATTCAATTTCAGACTCTCGTTCACCATCCCGAATTACACCAGAAACGCATTTTTCCCCAACCAAGACATTAAGGGTAAGCTCCTACCATGGTTTGCGTAACAGGCGGTCATCCTGAACTATCCGGCAAAGTTGCAGTTATTTCTCAGACTGGATATCAGATTCAGATTATCCGTTTTAAAATACGCCAGGGACCAAGTTTTCACGATAGAAGACTTTTAAGGTAAGCCCCAACCGAGGTGTGTCTAAAATACGGTCGACTGGCATTTTCCGGCTAAGTTACTGCTATTTTTGGAAACTGATTCGAAAATCGGATTTTACATCCCGAAATACTCCGGGCACCTGCTTTTCGTGCATTTTGGTTTACAATATCTGCGTCCACAAACAACTGAGCATTGCGATATTTTGAGAATTTTCCCGTTTTTCGGATTTTTCATATTTCTGGCAATAAAAAAATTATAGCCTCATTAATTGAAATAAAAACTATCCTATGTCTTAAGTTGGACGAAATGACACACAGTATGCAAAATTTTATTATGATCGGTTGAGAAGTTTCGGAGTCCATCGCGGACAAACACTGTGACACGTAATTTTTATATATAAAGACTAGCTGTTACCCGCCCGCTTCGCTGGGTATTTCATGATGTTTTATAAATTTTTACTGCTTATATATATGTATAAATTATTGATATCGAAGCATTAAGAATTCGATTGTATTGAAAATATACTTATACCTTTAACTGTCGCAAAAAAAAAAGGGCAGAACTCATCTAATTTGTATTTTCTAAAAATCTCTAAAATTGAAGTATAGAATGATGTTTGCTCTTTCGTAACCCCAAAAAACCAAGTGGATTCCCGCAAAACCAATTTTTGGTGGATCTCTACTCCGTAAATTGAACATGCAAGCCAAATTTCAAGTCTAAATCTAACAGAAAAAAAGAAGTTTTACTATCAATATCCACGTAATCCCGTTGAGAGCCGTTTTCCAAAATAACCGCTCTTAGAGGATTTCAATTCAACACAAAAAAAATCCAAACCAAATTTCATTATTATAGTCCTTGTAGCTCGAAAAAAGTAATTTTTTTCTCAATACGTCCCAGTAACCTCTGCAGCCCCCCTAAGAACTTGATTTGCTTAAAATACATTCTTAGTGGATCTCTATTCAACAAAAGAAACATGCTTAACAAATTTCAAGTATATGGGTCTAACAATTAAAAACATTAATTTTTTTCTGTAACTCCTCTTGACCCCTCGCAAACATCCTTAGGGGTCAATTTTCGTTTCACTCTTTGTTAGAGGAACTCTATTCCATGAAAGGAACATGCCTACCAATTTTCAAGCAGGATGATCAAATAGTTTAAAAATGGAAATGTTTATCGATTACGCCTCTTAAACTCCCGAAATTAAACTTGGTAGTTGATATTCGCAAAACCCATTTTGTAGCGGTTCTCTACTTTACGAAAGGAATCTGCTTATCAAATTTCAAGACTGTACATCTAACAGTTTAAAAATGGGGATAATTGTCTATAACGCCACTTGAGCCCCCGCAACGCCACTTCTGGGTCTGTTTTCACAAAACCCATTTTGTAGGGGAATTGCACTCTATGAAAGGAATCTGCTTAGCAAAATTTGAAGACTGTGCGTCCAATTAATTAAAAATGCAAAAAAATTATCAATAACGCCCCTTGAACCCCCGCAACGCCACCTAGGGGTCAATTTTCACAAAACATATTTTGTAGTGTATTTCTATCCTATGAGAGGAATCTGCTTACCAAATTTCAAGACTGTGAGTCTAATGGTTTAAAAATAGAAATAATTATTTATATCTGCCCTTAACCCCCTGCAACACCCCTTGGGTGTCAATTTTCTCCAAACCCGTTTTGTAGCGGATATTTACTCCATGAAAGAAACATTCCTACCAATTTTCAAGCAGGTAGGTCAAATAGTTTAAAAACGAAAATATTTATCTATTACGCCACTTATTCCCCTGCAACGCCACTTAGAGGTCTGTTTTCACAAAACCTTCTTATAGCTAATCTCTACTCTATGAAAGAAATATCTTTATCAAATATAAAGACTGTGCGTCTAATAGTTTAAAAATGGAAATAATTATCTATAACGCCCCTTAAGTCCCGCAACGCCACTTGGGGCAATTTTCACGAAACCCATTTTGTAGCGTATCTCTACCCTATGAGAGGAATCTGCTTACTAAGTTTCAAGACTGTACGTCTAATAACTTAAAAATCGGAATTTATAACGCCCCTTAAACCACCACCCCCGCAACACCCCTTGGGGGTCAATTTCCCCCAAATATGTTTTGTAGCGGATATTTACTCCATGAAAGAAACATTCCTACCGATTTTCAAGCAGGTAGGTCAAGTAGTTTAAAAACGAATATATTTATTTATTACGCCACTTAATCCCCTGCAACGCCACTTAGAGGACTGTTTTCACAAAACTTTCTTATAGCTGATCTCTACTCTATGAAAGAAATCTATTTATCAAATATAAAGACTGCGTCTAATAGTTTAAAAATGGAAATAATTATCTATAACGCCCCTTAAGTCCCGCAACGCCACTTGGGGGCAATTTACACGAAACCCATTTTGTAGCGTATCTCTACCCTATGAATAGGAATCTGCTTACTAAGTTTCAAGACTGTACGTCTAGTAACTTAAAAATCGGAATTTATAACGCCCCTTAAACCCTCCGCCCCTGCAACTCCCCTTGTGGGTCAATTTTCCCAAAACCCATTTTGTAGCGGATATTTACTCCAGGAAAGCAACTTACCTACTAATTTTCAAGCAGGTAGGTGAAGTAGTTTAAAAACGGATATATTTATCTATTACGCCTCTTAATCCCCCACAACGCCACTTAGAAGTCTGTTTTCACAAAACCTGTTTTGTAACTGATCATTATTCTACGAAAGGAATCTATTTATCAAATTTAAAGACAGTGCGTCAAATAGTTTAAAAATTGAAATAATTATCTATAACGCCCCCTAAGCCCCTGCAACGCCACTTGGGGGTCGATTTTCACCAAACTCATTTTGTAGCGGATCTGTACTCTCTGAAAGGAATCTGCTTACCCAATTTCAAGATTGTACATCAAGTAGTTTGAACATGGAAGCAATTATTTATATCGCCCCTTAACCCCCGTAACGCCCCTTGCGTTTCGAGTTTCGAAAAATCCGTTCTTAGCTGACGTCTACTCTATGAAAGGAATATGTGTACTAAATTTCAAGTCTGTAGGTTGAATAGTTCCGGAGATATCGTGATTAGTCAGTCAGTCAGTCAGTCAGTCAGTCCAGTCAGTCGTCAGTCAGTGAGTGAGTCGCTTTTCTCCTTTATATATATAGATA